>VYZU01062598.1:0-14315 GCA_013401355.1 Ceyx cyanopectus | reverse complement strand
GCCCACCCAAGGGGGAGTGGGGGTGTGTGTGGGGGGCCGTGGTTCCGCAGCTCGCGTCGCAGGCGGGTGGGTCCCTGGGTAGGATGGAGAGAGGTTTGGGGTTGGAATCGTGGCAGGGATGTCCCTGGTTTACATGTGGCTGGTGGATCTTTAGCTGAGTTATTTGGTGCTTGTGGATAAAAAAGAAACAACGTATTTCCTGAACAATACTTAGATTTCTGACCTGGCCCTATAGAAAGCTGGTGTCACCAAGAAAGACCTGAGGGTTGTATTCCCTTATTTAGATACATACTCAAATTTCTGACCTGGCCCTATAGAAAAAATGTCATCAAGAAAGATCTCAGGGTTATATTCCCTTATTTATATAGATACTTACATTTCTGACCTGGTCCTGTAGAAAACTGATGTCACCAAGAAATAGCTCAGGGCTGTATTCCTTTGTAGATACTCCAATTTCTCACCTGGCCCTATAGAAAAATGTCACCAAGAAAGAGCTCAGGGTTATATTCCCTTATAGATACTCAACATTTCTCACCTGGCCCTATAGAAAACAGATCAGCAAGAACTCAGGGTTGTACTCCCTTATTAGATAGATATTCCTATTTCTGACTTGGCCCTATAGAAAACTGATGTCACCAAGAAATCTCAGGGCTGTATTCCCATTTTATAAAGACTCCTTAAAAAAATCTGGCCTCCAGTGGCTGATGTTAATGTTCTGGTATTGCACACTCAACCTGGGGGTAAAAACCTCCATGACAATGAAATGCAGAATATCCCATTGCCACAGGACCTTGTGGATACTAGGAGTGGAATCCATTGAGTGCTGCTAGATAAGTAAACGCCTCTAGTTCAGAAAGTCCCTTAGGTGGCAATCCTGAAAGTTGGAAGGATATGAGGAGGAATTGCCTCCTCCGTGCTCCTGCTTTCTGCTGCTGTTGGTATTGGACTAGGTGGAGCAGCCTGGTTGGTGTGCACCCATAAGGACTCAGAGCCTGCCTCCCAGTTGGTTTTACTCTGGTTTTGTCTGTTTTCTCCAGTGAGCTGCTTGCTCACTCCAAAAACAAGAGTTAGTTAAACACAATAAACCCCCAAACACCAGAGAGTGGATTTCTCCCAGCAGGGGAGGTGCAGGCACATGGAATAACTCCTAAAAACTCAGTAATGTTACATGGGATGGGAACCAGCTTTGTGATGAGTGCACTTCCCTAGAACTGGAATGCAGGTTGTGTGTTATTTCCCTTGGGAAGAGATGCTTTTTGCCTTCCAACATCTAGTGCTAAATGAGTGTCTGATAGGAGTTACAACATCAAAAGGAGTCACTGTTGGCATGGTGCTTAGCTCCAGTGCAAGATCCATCAGCTAATGCATGTTCAGGAAAAGACACTGTATTGATGACCTTATGCTGGAAGTACTAACTGTGGCTGAGACCTCCAAGGTGTGATTTCTCTCTCTTTATGTTCTTTTTTTTGCTCAGAGGAATGCAGTAGCATGGATAGTTGATGGCGAATTCGGAAGCAGACGACTTCAGTTTAACTTAATTAGTCGTATTTTAAATGGCTTGGGATTTGGTGCAAACAAAACATGATTGATAGCTGGACAGACATGCTCGTCATGACATAAAAAAAAAACAAACCCCACACACACAAAAAAAAACAAAATCAGAACCATTTCTGAAGCCCAGTTGGGGCCAAACATTTACCACCTTGCTTCATAGTACCCAGTCGAGATGAAGCGTCGTTAGAACGTTGTCGGACACCGTGTTGACCCCCCCCCCATCGGTTGTGAAGAACTGTGCTCCATTCAGGCTAACCATTGAACTCAGTATATANCCCCCCACCCCTCCCCTTCCCCCCTTCCTGCCTTTTTTTTTGTCTGGCAGGCTACTGTTCTCGTTGCTCTTCTGTGTAATGAAGTTTAAATGCTTGTTTGGAACACTTTATTTAAACAGTTTAGAAGGCTTGCTAGAAAGAGTGCTTTAGTCTGAAGAGTATCCATTGGATAGGGAAGGATTTCCTTCTGTTGTTTCTCAAGTTCTCTCTCAGCCTTACTTAGCTTGAGATCTTTGCAGCTTGGTTCCTGGATCCTAAGCCTTGCCCGTTGCGCAGTAGATCCACCCATTGAGACGATCAACTCAGTGAACTATTGTCAAAAGCACTCTTGAGTTATCACATTGGACAAAAAGTTTTGTACTTTTCACATAGCTCGTTGCCCTGCCAAAGGGGTTAACAGCACAATTTTTTTTAAAAAAAGAAAAAAAAAAACAACAAATAAATTATTTATAGGATTCAAAATGACTTCATTTGTATACGTTTGGAACGAAACACGGTATCCAGTGACTCCAGACCCAAAGTCAAAGCAGTGTCTGGAAGGAGCTTGCTCTAGGCAGGGAAGCTTGTTTTGGAAGGATAAACTCACTGTCCATCTTGTAGGGAAAACAAGAGTGCAGCACCAGGCTAAAAAGTTGAAAGAAGCCCAGGTCTTTTTGGTGTGATTTGGTGTTTTTGTGACCTAAACATCTGCAACGGTGCTGGGGGAAGGCAGACTGCACCTGAGGGGAGAGTGTGTTGAATCCTTTCTTCACCACTTTGTAACAGCTCTTGACATCCAGATTGTAATTAAACACTTGGATGATGGTGGAATTTGCTCTGTCTGATAAAGAAAGGTGTCTGTTGTGAGGATACACTTGAAGTTTGCAGGTCTCAGAGCCTCTCCCGGGCCTCGCTGCGAGCTGGTGCTGGCAGCGCCTTGGCACAGCTGGGAATGGTTCCACTGACAGCCCATGTTATGGAAAAAAATCTCTATTTTCAGTATTTATTCCTTTTTTGACATAGGTTGCCTGGCGTCACTGTGCTTCTGCACCCCACGTTATGGCATGGCACTGGATTCCCCTTTGCCACCTGGGGTGGGAAGGTAGTGTTGGCTCTGCTGTGAAGAGGGAGCAGGGACAGGCTTGTCACCAAGAAGTGATGGGAACAGAAGCATGGATTTCATCCTTTAATGAGATTATAATCTAGTGTCCTTATTAGTCATGTGTGGAAGAAGGGTGGGGGAAGGTTTGCTGGAGTTCCTGGGAAGTGTAGACACTGATGAAGGGGAATGTGCTGTTTAATAACAGGCCCTTTTTTCCTTTCCCAGAAAAAATTAAGTGAAGCTTAGCAGGTTATTTTTAAATTATTACTATTTTAGTTTATTTTTTAGATTCCAGCCCTCAGTTGGTGGGTGTTTTTCATGCCTTGTGTGTAAACTTAAACACAACTGAAGACTCTGGTGGAGACCAGCCCTTCATCTGATTTACTCAGTACCTCCAACATGAAGTAATGTTCTCACAATATAGTCCTTTTGCCTTAAAATTAAGGTGGCTTCCTTTGATGGCAATTATTATTCCATAGGACTGGGAATACCTGTGTAAACTGGAGACTACAAATCAGCTCCTTCTTCCAGTAGCTAGCTCTGGAAAAAGCTGTTTCTCTTCCTAGTTTAGAGGGTGTGAGATCAGTCTTAACTAAGGTCAAATTAGAGTAAGCTAAACCTTGGGCTTTAAAATAAAAATGGAATGTCTAAATTGCAAGCAGTGTTTTAAGTTTAAAACACATAAAAATTCAGAAGCAATGCCAGTATATGAAGCTTTGGAAGCTACCCCAGTATTGCCTTACTCTGGAAGTTACATTTTCAAACCAAACATGATTTAGGGAGAGTAAGGAGAATAATCCTGGTTTTGATGTCTCAGCACACAGCCAAGGGTCTGGCACTGCTGCTTTACCTCAAACTCCTGGGTCTTCAGTGGGAGCTTTGGGTAGGGGGTGAAGGCTGGATCAAAACAAGTCTCACATGCACTTCAAGAGGCCTTTTGAATGGGATCTCTGACCAGAGCAACTCCTTAGCCTGCTAGGAGCTGTGGGGGGGTTTGTCTGGGCTGGTGCCCAGTTCCCACTGCAATGCATCAGAACTGCAAGGTTGAACTGAATCCTTTTGCCAAAATCCTACCCCTCCATCCTGGGGTTGCTCTTCTGGGCTGATTTTGTTCCTCTGTGGAGGGGCAGAGTGAGGGAGAAGCAGGTGTTGTGCAATCTCCAGTTCCATGGTGCAACTATGCAATGGAAAGCTCCAGGTAGATGGTCCCAGGTGAGCAGCATTTCACCTGCCTGGATGCTGCTCCCAGGTGCTGAGGTGAGGAGAAAGGTGAGAGAAAAAACTTCATTTTGCCACACTACTTTGGTCAACTGCCATCATAGCTCTAGCAGGAACAGCTGCCCTGCCAGCCTCTAGGTTCAAGAAGCACCTAAACAGTTCCTGAGTGTCCTCCCAAGATGTGACCTGAAAAGTACCAATACTTTTTGTACCCAGGCTACAAAATGAGACTGGGAAGGAGGAGGGGGGGAGAAAACCCAAGTGAAGTTTGCTCATTTGCAACACATTTGATTTCCATGTGCTTAAAAATGTTCATAGCTGGAGGCTAAGGCTGGAGCAAGCACCCACCCCCCAAGAAATGCCCACTGCTGGGCACCAGAACTGTGGTTTCAGAGAGGAAAATGCTGTTGGACACTGAACTCCTTACTCCTTTTGTCACTTCTCTGGGGGATGTTAAAACATTCCCAGTAGCCACAGGTTATGGTGGAGGCAGATCTTTAAAAGCTGCTGCTGAAGCATTTTATTTATCAGCTCTCCAGGTAAGTAATTTCCAAGGCACAATGGAGCACAAAAGGGGGAAAATGCCAGAGCTGTCCTTATTTTGGAGGGGAGGGCAGTGGGAGGGGGAACAACACTTTTGTTTTACACTTTCCTCTTGTCTTTTCCAAAGTTCATCTTTTTTTGATGATTAGAGCAAAGATTCCAGCTAGAAATCTAGCCAGGTCTTGCCACTTCTCAACTTGGCTTCAAGCAGGTAATGTTTAATGAAATTCAGGATATTGATGGGAATTTGTGTCTATTCCTGTCTTTTCTCACTGCCACCCAAAACCAGTGCTGAAGGGTTCCTCAGCAGGGAGGGGAGATGTAGATCTAACTGGGCAAGGAGGTAGGGAAAGAGGAGTGGACATGAAAAAAGCATTTACTGACCAACAAACTACTGTAACTGAAGGGGGAGAAGGAAAAATGCACTTTCACTAGTTGGTCCACTTTTTAGCTGCAAAACACACTTGTCTCTGATGTTTTATTGAAACTATTCAGAGGAGCACCCATCCCATAAATGGCTGATCCTCCTTGGGACCTCCTGTCTTTTCCACATTGGCTTGAGTCCTTTTCCAGCTGCCATAATTCACTCTGAAAATGACTTCAAATGATGCTTAGAAAAAAATCCAAATAAAAGAAGAATTCTGACACTTTTTGCAACAGGGTGGACTTAATGGAAGTGTGCAGTGTTGAAACTGCTGCAGTAGCTGCCTCTAGTTGGTGAAAAGAAACTGTAGCCAAGTTTTCTGTCTCATTGCTCCAGAAAATCTGGATTCAGGGAACACCAGAGAGTGTTCCTGCCAGCTGGTGTGAGTGTGTGTGTGCCTGTGCTCCACAAACAGGCAGAGAACCAACTGTTCTAGGTACTTGTCCTGTTCTCTTGCATATTAAGTTGTGTGTATGTGAAGTGTCCTTTGAGCAGAAGGTTTTTGGGTTAATATCAGTATATTTTTATAAATTCCAAATTCATTGTGCCCCATCTTTTGGGTTTTTTTATTTCCTGAAGCTTTTTTTTTCCACTGTCAGGGTGAATGTGCTAGATTTGGAACCTTTTAACATTTTTAGGCACAGATGGAAAAAGTGATTGGCTCCTCAAACTTGATGGGACAAAAAACAATGCATCCTCAAAAGCATGTATGTACTTACAAACCAAGCTGGAGAGATCAGGAAAAGAACTTTCTTGGTGATCTCAAGATTTCTAAATTGTCAAGATTTCTATGGAGTTGTGGTGGAACTAGTTAACACTTAGAGCTTTTGGTATGTAATGACTATTTGCTATGGACTGATATTAAATGTTTCCAAGGATTGCATTCTTAAACTTTCTGGATTTATTTTTTTTTTTTTTGTTACTCTATTAAGTAGTTAAAAAAAAAATTTCTTTGCTATATGACATTAAAAACGTAAGAACTTTGGGTCTTGTATTTATTTTCACTCGTTTTACTAATTATTTACAGAACACAGTTTTAACTTTTTTTTTGGTTTATTTGTAGTATTTGAAACATATCTGGAGAAGTTGTTCAATTGGAACTGCATTGACTTCTGATTTGTTTTTATTAGGGTTTTTAAAAAAAAAACAAAAGAGACAAAAACCAAACGACACTTTTTCCATGTTGGTGCACAGCACTGAACAGAAATGTTTGTATTCCCTTTCTTTCAATTCAATAAACAGAATAAAGAACTGGAATGAATAGTTCTTAGTTTCCCTAACTTCACACGACTGACTTGGAGGGGAATTTCTTGAGGGTTAGTTATTGTCTTCACATTTAATTCTATTTTATTTCCTTGCTAGGAAGGTGGAGTGGGGGCAGCTCAACACCTCAGGGGTGTTGCAGGGTTCCCAGTTGTCCCTGCTTGGCTCTAACCCCCCCTGTGTTTGTGTGTTCACTACCTCCAGCCTGCTCTGTGCTTAGCTAAGCTCTAAACTAAACTTGAGCAGTGGCAGGGGGGTTGGACTGGATGATCCTTCTAGGTCCCTTCCACCCCTACCATTCCCTGACTCAAAGCCTTGCCTCTGCTGGGCTTGCTGAAATACCAGCCAGGGGTGGCTTTAGGTGGCTGCTGGGGTTTGGAGGGTTGGTTTTTTGGATACTTCATATTAAGAAGGTGCTCCTGAAGTATTTGCTGCTCCTACTTAAAATTCTTTGAGCTGGAGATCAGGAAACTTCAGCTACAACTTGACCTAAGGAGGTTGTGTGGCTCAGAGCTGCTGAAGCTGCTTCTCACCTCTACCTCACCCTCTCTTCTCCCTCTTCCCTGTGCCTTGAACTCCATCTCTGTCCTGCCTTTTAGGGATCTTTACTCAGCTCTAGCTAAAAGTTGTTCCTGAATTGGTGCTCACTTCATTTCCTCCCTTACAGCTGAAGGAGGGGTTAGAGACAGGAAGGTAGTTTAGGTGGATTTTCTGCTGGGTTTGTTGCAAGGGTGGGTGGCAAGAGACTGGGGCTAGTGTCTTTCCAGTGATGCCCAGTGCCAGGGCAAGGAACAACAGGCACAACCTGCAACAGGGGAAGCTCCACCTGAACACAAGGTAATACCTTCCCAGTGAGGGTGGCAGAGCCTGGCCCAGGCTGCCCAGAGAGCCTGTGGAGTCTCCTGCTCTGGAAACTTCCAAACCCACTTGGATTTGTTGCTGTGCAGTGAGCTCTGGGTGACCCTGCTCTGGCAGAGGGGTTGGATTCCATTATCCCTTCCCATTCTGCGACTAAAGAATCTCTCTTTCCAGCTAATGAACTAAATCTGTAGCAATTACACCCTTTTTCTGTTGCTGGCACAGCTCAGTTCAGGCAAGAAATGAACCCCTACAGTAAGAAAGGCTTCAAAATGACCCCTGTAATTACTCAGCAGACCAGTAGCCTCTGGAGCCTGCTGCTGAGGGTTTTACAACTGTTAAATGTCAGAGACTTGCTTTATCCTTCTTAAAGTATGGAAAAATTATATATAAAAAAAAATGCTGTGAGAAGTTTGTATTCATAGAAAATTATAGTTTAACATTTGACGTCCACCACCCAGTTGGAAATCTTATCTGTATGGTTTTTGTTGGGTCTGTCATGGTGAGTAATTCCCTTTTGAGGAAAGAATTGGGGAGCAAACCACAGGAACACCCCTCTCTGGCTCAAAATTGTCTACTTGGGCTTTTTCTTCCCAGAGATTTTGTGGGGTTTTTTCCCTTTATGCTTACCTGTCCTGCTCCCATCTCTGAGGAAATCCTTCCCTCAGTAGAAGCTTTTCACAGCTAGTGATAAATTTTATCCCTTACCTTAGGGATGGGGCTGTCCTGTCATCCCTGTAACTCTGAGCTGCTAGGAGTGAGAGATGATGGAAAACAAAATAACCTACAAATGTTTTCATTAATAAAGCTCTCAGCTCAAGATCTTGACTTTAAACTGCTGCTTTAAGTGGTGAATTGAGAGATTAATGATCATGTTTCTCCTGTTTAATGGAATTTATGTTAGCACCACAGCAAGGAGTTAAGCTGCTTATTAATGCTGCCCTTTCTTCTCATAGATAACACCCAAAATGTGGATTTTTTCACATACAAAGGAACTTAATTGCCTACCATGGAAGCTGCTGCAAAAGATCCTGATTATCCAAGTTTTATTTGCTCTTTTTTTCCAGACCTCCATCCTGCCTGGGTTTCATCTTTCTCAATCCTTTCTGCAGCTTGCTGGGGTGTCAAGTAGTCAGTGGCATGCAGCTGAGGTAGCTGTTCCCTTAGTTATTATTTAATGAGTGTAATTTTCCTCAGTCCTCCAGCTTTGCAAGAGCTCAACTTGGCCTCCCAAGTCCAAAATGGGATATCCTCTCCAATTTGAAGCCAAACCTTTCCTAGGACAAACACAGAACACAAGGTGTCTAGAGAAATCAAGCTTCAGTGTTGTCTTTTCACTGCTGGCCATGATGTGTTTCCAGGATAAAACAGGAGTTGAAGGGGAAGGAGTATTAATGATGCTTCTTATTTATCTGGTTTTCATTCTTACATTGTCACTTTGACCTTAAGGGATCCAAACACAAGATTGTGGGAGGGAGGGGAAAGGGAGAAGAGCTGAACTTTGATTCAGTTGCTTTTTCACTGGAAACAACTCTGAGCCAAAGATGCAAGCTGTGCTCTGCTCCACCTTGGCATCTCTGCTCCAAGGACAGCTTGAGGCACATCCTGGCACTTTTCAGCAATAAGCAGAGCTCAGAGCTGCATTGCAATTTGTTCTGGAACTGGTATTAGCCCATGAGTTTCCCTTCTCACCATGGAATTCCTGGGATATCAGTTCTATGAGCAAGGATTTCATCTTACAGAAGCAGCAGCTCCAGCACTTTGGCTTGTAAAGGAACACAACTCCTACACCAATCCAATGTCTTTGGAAAATATTTTATGTTAAAAATACAGAAAAATACTTCTTGTTCAAAGAGAAAAAAAAAAAAAACAAAACCAAAATATACTGCATGACAAGACTCATCTAGGTATGTTCAGAAGGTGTCTGTGGCTCCACAACCAGTCACTGGAGTGATGACCCAATTTGGCAGCTTCTCAATCATTGATCAAAGCCAGAATCATACTGTGGCAAAACAGAAAACATGAGAGCAGTGGATTACTGAAGCACAAACAAGGTATTGCTTTCAGGAGAGACCTGCCCTTCATGCTGAAACACCAAAGGCAACTGGGCTAGGTGGTTCTTTGCCTCCTTAGCTCTAGAAGTAGCTCTTACAACTGGTAGTAAGTGGCTCCAACACAAAACTCATCTCTTAGACTTATTTTCCACAACAGAGCTTGTGAAATAAACTTGGTCCTCAAGGTTATTTCCATTTTAAATTGGCCACTTGTTCTAGGTGCTGAAATGATGGAACATTTAGAGTGTATTTGTAGTGGTTTGGAGAGGAAGGAGTAGTTTGCAAGCAGTGTTTGGTCAGAAAGAATAAAGGGAATATAATCAGCCTGCAGATAAATGGCATCATCTAAAGAGACAGGACACAGAGGCAGAACAGTCTAAATCCAGCTGGCAGACAACTCCTTGTGTTCTTTGGGAGCAGTTTCTGACACTGACCTGTAAAGGTACATGAAGAAGCAGAGCAGGTGGAATCCCAGTTTGATCATGGCTTCCTTCATGTGGGATTTCAGTTGGCCTCGGTTATGGATCTCTGTGGGATCAAACACCCCCATGTTCCCACTTGGCACCATAATGTACCTGGAAGATGAAAAAACACAACCAAAATTCCATTAAAATAGAATTAAAACCCAAAACAAAATATCCCAGAGGTGTAATCAGCAAAACTTGAGGAGGGAAAGAAGGGAGGAGGGGACAAGAGGCACTGAAAGCATGAGCCCAGCTGCCCACCTGACATCCACACAGTGCAAAGGTGCTTTAGATTAAAAAGGACTGGGAAGAAATGAGCTAAAAATTAGGGATTTCTTTACCAGAAACCTCCACCCAAATCATCAGCAACTTCAGTGGTCCAAGCAAGGAGCTGTGTATTGTTCCCATCCTGCACTGTCCAGAAAGGGGGATTGGGCAGAACTGCTGCTCCCCAAGCCAACAGGAGACCAAAAGTTGAGTGAAACAGTGAAAATACAAGAAAAAGAAGAATAAAACCATCAAAATAAATGTTTATGTCCTGTGAAAAATGCCACAGATGCCTGTTCTTTTGGGATAAGCATTTCTCAAGAGAGGACATGAAGTTCTCACCCCAGCTGAGCTCAGTCTAGAATACAGTTATTATTTCACTTCAATCCAACAGAGGCTCCTCCTTCCCAGGATAATGCTCTTTTTACCCAGGAATTTCACTCCTCCCCATGCTCCTGAGTGAGAGGGAGCTCTCAGAACACAGATTTTCTCTCTATACTCCAAGAATGGCCCCACTTGGACTCCAAAAAACACTCCCCTGCCACTTCAACCCCTCACTGCAGTAACAGGAGGGGAAGGAAGAAGAAGTGAGGATGTTTTCCAGCAGGGAGCAGAGAGGGAAAAAGAGAACACAGTGTTTGGGGTTTTTTTTTGCAGAGGCATAAAATGCACTGCAGCATCTCTGACTAATAACAAAGATGATGATATCCCACTGCAGTTCATGTGAAAATGGTAGAATTTGAATTTCTCTCTCAATTTGAGGTACTGACTATTTTTAGTGTCCAAACACCAAAGACTGTCCATTTATTGGGAATTTAATGCATTTTCTTGCAATAAAAGGAAGAACAAAAGCTTCCTGTACCAATTTCTCCCAGAAAGAAGAGTGCAGTTTTCTTGCATAACCACAAAGGTTTTTTCATTTTGCCTTTTGAAGAGGAATAACAACATTTAATGACACCACTGTGGAAGTTGGGAGGTAGTTTTCCCCCCAGGACACCTTGGATTCTACATCCAAGGAACTGAAGACACAGCCACAAGGATGGGAGACCAACCCAAGGCAGGGTTAATAATTTATTAATAATAATTATATTAATAATTTCCTTTGTAATTCCTGTTTCTTTTACATGGAAATATTTAAGAGCTAAAAAAACCCAACCTATTTTGAAATAGGACTGGATTTCAGCTAAGCCTCTTCAATATCTAGCTTTAAAACAAGGAGAATCTCAGGCAAAACTGCCTCACTGCAGATTGCAAACTACAAATTTCAGCCCAAAATAAACCAGATTACAGGAGTATCTGAGTACACAACAGGAGTGGCCAGCAGAAAGTCTCCCTTGATCCTGGTTTTGGCCAATTTCTCCTCCCCGGGGTTTGCTTCTGATGCTCCTTGCACACAAAACTTCTCCACTCTCATTGAAACCATTGAGATAATTAGTCAATTAAGCCAGGACTATGGGTTTGGAAGGAAAACCAATAATGGGAAAGTATCATTATTTTACCTTTCTCATCACTTATACTACAAAGCACAGACTTAAATCTCAAGAAAGTTTTATTTCTATGCTCATCTTGAAGTAAAATGATAAATCTTAAACCTTTTTGAGTTCACATCCAGGAATTGATTAAATTAAACATTATCATGTGCAAAGAAGATTTAAACACATTCAGCTGATGCTGGAAGTCTGCAGCTCATGGCAACAGCTCCACATTTCCTCTGGTGCCACTTAATCCTGGTGTGGGAACTGACACCTCCTCTTCACACATTCAGCACTGGCAGTGCCACCATTTCCCTGCCTACCACACCTTTTGTCCATGGAATACTGGGTCAAATCTCAATTCCAATCCCATTTTGAAGGCAGGATGAGCAACACAGGCTGAACATTTTGACTTGTGCTGGCAAGACAGGGTGAGGGATATCACACTGCCACATGAATTTACACACACATTCATTTCTATGCAGGCTGCACATCTAAAACTGAGGACAAATCCTGGAGTTTAGGATATTCAGAGTGTCTACCCTGTGTATGACCAGTAAAAAGAGCTGCCAATCAACCCAGCAGTCAAAGCTTGCTGCCTGGAGGTGGAAATGGGAATACCTGCATCTTTACAAGTCCCCTCAGATCCCATTTGGAATGGCAAGCTTGTTAGAGTTTCAAGGAAGCAGAAAGCAGCAGCAGAGGAGGAGCCAGTGCAAGAAATCATCAAAGAAAAAGGAATTTTCTCTGCTCCTGTCTGTGTGGAAACACTCTTGCCTAAATGAAACATCAAAAGCAAACTCCACTGGGCCAGTGTTCCCTTTGGTGTCTGCTGCAGCTTGGGCACCAGTGCAGTAAGAGAATTACACACAGGGGTGGCCAGACAAACCTGTCCCTGTGTGTCTGGGCATTTAGGCAACATCTAGTCAACATACAAGTTATGATGTCTCACATTGTTCTAGCTCTGGAACATCTGAGGGCTTTGCCAGCAGTTCTGTGGCAATTATTATTATTTTTCTCTTATAAACTCTTATTTATAGTATTGTTATTTTGCCTAACAAGGTTTTCTGCAAAGGGCTCCTGAATTTCTTTTTTAATGAGAGCTTAATCTTAATTTTATCTGCAATTTGGCCCGTCCCTGCAAAAAAAACAACCCACCACAGCCAACTTTTCATACCTGGATCTTAAACATTTAGAGAGAATTTATGAGAAATCCACCCTCATTTTCATTAGTGACACCTGCAAAGGTTCATTTCTCTGCTTGTCAAATAATACCAAAGAAAAAGAACATCTTTGAACCAGTAGTTCCACATGGAAAGCCCTGCTGATAAATTAAGGAAGTGGAAGGAAAAAACAGCATCAGGAAATTTTTAATTCCATGAGAATAGAGGTTTATGGGAGTTGGGTGCCCATGGAGATTGTGAGCAGCTCAAGGACACAAGTGGAACATCTCACCATGACATTATTCATCTTCACACTACACTTAATGCTAAACAGTACCAAAAAATTATAAGAAAGCATAAAAAAAATGCACTTACCTATATATATTCCATGTTGCTACTGGCAAATTAAGGAGGAAGATGAACCAGTGCAATGAAATCAGCATTAATACAGTTACCACAGCATGGCCAATCACCTCTGGGACCACCCACTGTAAAAAAGGGAAGAGTTACACACACAAATGTACCCTCCTGTCTGAAACTGAGATCTAGATGGAGTTACTGAGTCTAATCATCTCAAACTCAGGCAATTCATAGCAGAATTTCATCACACTGTGGGGAAATTAAGCCAGAAATCAGGCCCTAAAATATTCTAACAGATTTACTTGATCCAAAGTATTACAGAGCAGCTGTCTGGACACAACTGTGTTACACAAGCACTTAAAAGGGAGGTAAATATACGGTGCTCCTTGGAAATCACCTCAGGGAGCAGATCATTAGCATCTGCACAGAGGGAGGACAGACAAATGCCCTCAGGCTTGGAACAGAGGAGAAAAGTTGATCAATATGCAAATTAGCACCCTTCTATTGGCTCAGCCTCTAGCAGCAACTCATCGTTGGCACTCACATCAAGAGAACTTGAAATCAAAGTGAGCAGCCGATTTAATGAAGTCAGTTTTAAGTGGCTTTGGTTAAAACACAGTAAGGATAAGGAATGCTGCTGTTCCAAGAGGTGAGAAATCATCCTAGGAAGCTGCTGCAAAGATCTCACATTGTCATGAGCAGACACTCGTGGTGTGGCAAGAAAAAAACCCAAAGAACTCCAGAGCTCTGTGAGGATTTAAGGCTCAAATCCCATAAATTCAAAGCACTGAGGGTCAGAAGTTGCCTTTTGTGACTGAAGCTGCTGGAAGATGGGCATCCAAAAAAGCCAGGCAAACTGGAAGAAAGGACACTTGCAAAATGCTACCAAAGCTCTTCAGATCTACATCACACCCTTATTATTTGTGATATTGAAAATAACAACCCTTAAACCACATTAAATGCAGAGAAGAACTCACTTTGTTGAGTTTTGAGCAGCAGGATCTTGCATTGATGTAGTCACATTCCAAATCTGATAGTGTAATTATCTGAAGTCCAAGATAAGGAAAAAAAAAACCCCACTGTATGGTAACTCAAACACTTTCAAAGCTTTTTATCCAAGGAGTTGAGTCCTCAGCTCTCAGCACTGCCTTGTGCTCCTGCTAAAAGCACATTTCAGTTACTTACAACTCATTCCTACTTCAGGAAATTCCTACTTAGGCCACGTTTTATCAGGCCAGGTAATTTTATGGTTGTTTTACCACTGGCAACTGTTGCTCAAGTGCTAAAGTTCAACACTTGGAAGAGATGAGGGAAGAAAA
>VYZU01062597.1:1011-12841 GCA_013401355.1 Ceyx cyanopectus | reverse complement strand
AGCACCTTACACTTGCTCTTATTAAATTGCATTAAATTTCTCTCTGCCCAGCTCTCTAGTCTGTTCAGGTCTCTCTGGATGGCAGCACAGCCTGCTGCTGTGTCAGCCACTCCTCCCAGTTTGGTGTCATCAGCAAACTTGCTGAGGGTCCTCTCTACCCCCTCATCCAGGTCATTGATGAAAATATTGAATAATACTGGACCCAGTATTTATATTTTACACAGAGACCACACTGTATTTAAAAAGAGAGCAGGAGAAAGCAAAATTCACAGATCTTTGTCAGGTACCTTCTTTAAGACGGGCTTCTGGTGGTTTCTGTAGAATGGATTGAAGAACTGTCACAAAGTGTTTATAATGGTTACGTATGTGCTCAAACAAGAGGGGTGCTGGATGCCACTGTTCTAACAGATGTATGGACTCCTTCATTTCTGTCTCAATTTCTGTATACTTCTGAGGGAAGAAAGCCAAACTACCCAATTAGCAGAGTTAGTGACATGAATGGACTCTTACCTTTCAGGTCCCACATATCCCAAAGCAAGGACATCTCCTTCATGAGGTGAACATATGGGCCATAGCAGGTGAGCTTTGCTGTGTACAGCCTGGCCATTAGCTCCTCCTGCCGGTGGAGGTAGGGGCTACCCCAAAGACGAAGAACCCAGCAATCATATTGATAAAAACAGAGCCCTCCAGGACACTCCAAGATTGGAATTGAGTTAAACCTGGTTAGGACCCTTTGTGTGAAATCCCAGCAATGGGTAATTTAAACCACTAAGTATTAAAGAAATCTAAAGAAGAAAATCCAGCCCCACAAAAATTCTCTCCAACCATGAAGAGCAGCTTCCCATGTGGTCTTGTGTTGCTAGAACATATAGCAGAATGCTAAGGCCACATCAATGCAAACAATCAACAACAATGCAAACTCTCAGTTCTGCTAAGTTGCCAGGATGTAAAAATGCACCACAGACCTATGTGTGAACAATGCATCCTTTATCTTTTGTCAGGGCATAAGCACATGGCAACACACCTGTGTGTGTGACAGTGAAGATATTTAAATAAGAGAGGCTGGTATTTAGGCAAAAAGAAAAACATTGCCCCTCTCCAGTAAAATTATGGCTATTGTTCAGGAAGATTACAATCTCTTGTGATTAAAGAAATAATTTTCCTCCTCAGGTTTCCAAGTAAGTCTTTTCCTCAACCTTCACACGACACAGCACAAAGAAAAACCTGATGCACTGTTTGTCTTCAAGACTGTCAGATGTAACTCTCTTCCATATATTATTAAAATTAACATGAATTTCATACAGAATTGACTTTCATTGCAGAACATTTAAGAGCTTAAAAATCAGGAACAAAACAGGTTCACCAAAATACCAGCAAAAAACAAGATTAAAAAGCAGTGAGAAAGATGCTGCTTACATACATAATTATCTGCAGAGGAGAATTACTAGAACAATTTATCAGGGACCATGAGGATAAGAGGTAGAAAGAGACCATACAATACCACCTCCAGCAACTGAATAGGATCATTTTGGTGTTCTTTTTGTCTGATTTGACATGAGAAGTTCTGCATGGCTGCAATCTTCTCTTGACAGAATTCCAGCTGCTTATCATATTCTTCCAGGGCTTGCTGAGTCTTTTCATCAATTTTTTTTTTTGCCAGATGCTCGTCTTCCCTAAGCAGTTAACTGGAGCTCAGTAATTTTGTCTGACAGCTGCCTTTTGCTCATAATGGCATGTGCCTATAGATGAAACAGAAGAGTGTCAACCCCATACTGAACAGACTATAAACATTTAAGGCATTTCTCTTCCAGGCTTTCTATGTTCTATTTCAGTCGATTTACTGATCTGGTGCATCTTTTGAGAAATGGGGGTTTACCCCTTGAGAGAGTGCAGCCAGAATTTATCTGCTGAAGTCCTGGAAGGAAAGTCTTGAGGGCAGATTCCAAGATTATTATTTATGCAGAAAACACTGTTTTCAACTTAGCAGGGTAGGTACTAACTGGTACAAGCAGCAGACATGGTCTTTCAGTTGCAACACTTTTCCCCCTTTTAAAGTAGGCTAGGGACAGGATGCTGTTAGGGAAGGAAAACCTCCAAAATGAAGTGATGCAATATCTCAAACCTCTACAGAGCTCCCTCCAGCTCTCACTGACATGTCTGTAACAGAAACATGCTTAGAGATGCTCTCTTATGCATAGAGATGGTCCTTAGAGAAAAAGCCACTGTATGCTCTATAAATAAGTGGATCTTAGTATATGTATAGTATATTTTTTAAGAGAGAAAATAGACCTTGTGATTACTTAACTCTAAAATCGGAACATTCAATAGTGCAGCTCAGTGCAATGCAATGCAATGTACATCACTGATGACAGAATAATGTATGTAGCTGGGGCTATTTACTAGTCCTCTGCACAAAAATTTCAACATCTTCCAGAAATGTTCAGCTCATCAAGGAATGAAAGCCAGGCCTTTGAAGACTTTTTCCCACCTCTCTCCATTTCACAGAATCACAGAACGTTAGGGATTGGAAGGGACCTAGAAGATCATACCCCATAGTCCATATCCCCTGCCAGATCATTTGACAGTGTGGCAGATGCAGCTCCCAGACAGACAAAACAGGGAAAAATCAGTGTGTGCCAGAGTGGTTTGGTGCCATTAAGTCACACCTCAGAGAGATTACGTGGTGCCTTGGGTTCTAGACCTTTGGCCTGTTTTGTCTTGGCTTGCTCCCCAACCAATTAGAATGATTACAAGGCACCTATAAATGGGGACCCATCTAAGAACTTGTTGAGTTGGTTCTTTGCAGAGCTGCAGGGCTGGCAGTTGAACCCTCTCCTTAGATATGCCATCCAAGGATAATTCCACAGATTGAATGAATCTCTATGGATTGAGTGAACCTCACCCCACTTTTGGGTGAGAGATACCTTGGGTACTCCTGCATGGGAGGTCTCCCTTTCTGAGTGTATGTCCATTTTGCTTCATCTTTCCTTAAGATTTAAGAATTAGTAATGAAGTATATTCCCAACAGACATCTAAACTTGTATTTTGTCAGGAGTGATGATCAACTTTGTATGCAATAAGTCTTCATTTTTGGATAGCTGCTGCTGTCTATTCGGTGTGTGTCTCCATGACAGATAGTAATATGTTGTGATGTTACCTGAGAAGTATGAGCTGCCTGGGTCTTTCAATAGCTACAGAGAAAGCAAAATGTCTCTCCTTGGAAAATGACCATCCAGTGGAGAAACAAACCACACTTCACCTTCAGATCACTAACAACCTGATCAATGCTCCGTCTGTTACCAACTTCTTGCTCTTTTCTCTCTTCTAGGTCCTTCAAACACAATGCCATGAGCTCCTATACAGCAATTTAACAAAATAAAACACTGTTTCATAACAACATCTGTAAAACACAGGAATCAGTGTCCAGCTAGTTTTCCATAGGGGAGTATGTCATTGAAGCATTCAGTTTATGAGGATTATGAAGGCCAGCAGTGATGATGTTGAAGGCATTAGCATCCACAGATAGGATTTGCTAAAAGCACTGAGGAACATTCTCACATGCTGGTTTGTTGATGTCACAGTGTCCTGGTTTGAGTGAGAACAGAACCAATTCTGTTCAGTGATCTTACTTAGAATCACAGAATGGTTGGAAGGGACCTCTGTAGATCATCGAGGTCAACCCCCCTGACAGTGCAGGAACACCCAGAGAAGGCCACACAGGAACAGATCCAGGTGGGTCTTGAAAGTCTATAGAGAATGAGACTCCATAGTCTCTCTGGGCAGCCTGTTCCAGGCTCTGTCACTCTCACAGTGAAGAAGTTTTTTCTCATGTTGTGGTGGAACTTGCTGTGTTTCACCTGCTACTATTACCTCTTATTCTTTCACAGGGTACAACTGAAAAGGGTGCCCCTTCTACTTGACGCTCTCCCTTTTGGTATTTCTAAACATGGATAATATCCCCTCTCAGTCTTCTCTTTTCCAGGCTAAACAGCCCCAAGGCTCTCAGACTTTCCTCGTAAGAGAGATGTTCTAGTCTCTTCATCATCCTTGTAGCTCTCCATTGGGTTCTCTCCAGTATTTCCCTGTCCCTCTTGAACTGGGAAGACCAAAACTGAACACAATACTCCAGATGTGGTCTCACTAGTGCAGAGTAGAGGGGAAGAAGAACCTTCCTCAACCTGTTGCACACATGCTTCTTTAGGCACCCCAGGATAATACTTGCCTTCCTGGCCACAAGGGCACATTTCTGTTTTTACTTTTCAGTGTAGTTCTTCTAACTAGCTGCAGTTTCTGAAATTAGCAGCATGTTTTCACAGGCAATGTCTGCTCCGAACATTAATAGTGCTTGATGTTTAAAGTTTATACCAAGGATTGGAATGCAGACCAAGGCCACTACTGGATCTTGCGTACCTCACTGGGGGCTGCAGAAAGTAAAAGGCCACACCTGCAGGTGGGATTGGACAGGACAGGTGACTCTAAAATGACCTACAAGGTATTCCATATATACCAAGATATTCCAAATATGTAATACTCAGTATAAAGTTGAGGGATCATATGGGTCCCAAGGGGCTCAGGTCCTCTTTTGATTTCTTCTTCAATCACTGGCACCCAAGGAGGACTCTGTTCTGTCTTCGATACTGATCCTTGTGTTCCTGAATCCAGTTCCAGAATCCAGCTCCTGAACACAGTTCCCATCTGCTGCTGGGCCCCACTGGGATGTCCCCAGTGCCTGCTCCACAGCATCAGTGGTGTTGATGACATGGTGACTTAAGTGTCATGGGCAGGGAGGGGACGAGTTACATATTGGTTTTGTATACACTTGTATATATCTTTTTAAAATTATTATTGTAATTTTCATTAAAGCATTTCTAGTTTACTTTTCTAATCAGTAAGTCACCCTTATTCCCTTTCTACTGCCCTTTGGGGAGGGAGTTAACAGAGACCTATTATGGATCTATCAGGCTGCTGTGACCCTAAACTGTGACACAAATCACAGGGGCTGCACAAAAAATTGCTTCTAGCAAGCAAAATTATTAGTAAAAATATCTCTTAGATTACAACTACTTTTGATAGTTTGTGCCTGAAATGTCTGCAGACCTAAGTGAGCAAATGTGAGCAGAGACTTCCTAGGGACAGTGTACCAGCTGTGGACCTAAGTTTCTATCCTGCTCACATACTCCCATGGGATCCTAACAGCCAAGCTTAAGAAGAGTGGATTGGGTGATTGTGCACTAAGGTGAATTGCGAACTGGCTGAAGGACAGAGCCCGAAGAGTTGTGGTCAGTGGAGTATTATTCAATATATTCATCAATGACCTGCAAAAAGGCACAGAGTGACCCTCGGCAAGTTTGCTGATGACACCAAACTGGGGGGAGTGGCTGACACAGCAGCAGGCTGTGCTGCTATCCAGAGAGACCTGGAAAGACTGGAGAGCTGAGCAGGGAGAAATTTAATGAAATTTAGCAAGAGCAAGTGTAAGGTGCTGCATCTGGCGAGGAACAGTATATCTGTATCAGTACAGGCTGGGGGCTGGACAGCAGCTCTTGGGAAAGGGACCTGGGAGTCCTGGTGGACAGGAGGATGCCCACGAGCCAACAATGCGCTCTTGCATTGGCCAAGAAGGCCAATGGCATCCTGGGGGCATTGAGAAGAGTGTGGCCAGCAGGTCGAGGGATATTCTCTTCCCCCTCTACTCTGTTCTGGTGAGGGCCCACCTGGAATACTGTGTCCAGTTTTGGACACCCCAGTTCAAGAAGGAGAGAGAACTACTGGAGAGAGTCCAGCGCAGGGTCACCAAGATCCTGAAGGGAGTGGAGCATCTCCCTTATGAGGAGAGTCTGAGAGAGCTGGGGCTCTTTAGCCTGGGGAAGAGGAGACTGAGGGGGGACTTCATGAATGTCTATCAATATGTTAAGGGTGAGTATAGGGAGGATGGAGCCAGACTCTTCTCAATATCATCCAGTGAGAGGACAAGAGGCAATGGGAGCAAGTTGAGCAGAAGAGGTTTAGGGTAAACACAAGGAAATGTTTTTTCCCAGTGAGGGTGACAGAGCCTGGAACGGGCTGCCCAGGGAGGTTGTGGAGTCTCCATCTCTGGAAACATTCAAGACCGCCTGGATGTGTTCCTGGGTGACTTAGTCTAGGTGATCCTGCTCTGGCAGGGGAGTTGGACTAGATGACCTTCTACGTCCCTTGCAACCCCCAACATTCTATGATTCTCCTATGAGGACAGGCTGAGGGAGCTGGGATTGTTTAGTCTGGTGAAGAGGAGGCTCAGGGGGGACCTTATTGCTCTCTACAACTACCTGAAGGGAAGTTATAGGGAGGTGGAGGTCGACCTCTTCGCCCTAGTTAAAGATGACAGGACGAGGGGCAATGGCTTCAAGTTGCGACAAGGGAAATTTAGGTTAGATATCAGGAAGAATCTCTTTACAGAGAGGGTGGTTAGGCATTGAAATGGGCTGCCCAGGGAGGTGGTGGAGTCCCCATCCTTGGAGGTGTTTATTTGTCGCATAGATGTGGTGCTGGGGGACATGGTTTAGGGACACTGGCAGTGTAGGGTTAATGGCTGGACTTGATGATCTTGAAGGTCTCTTGTAGTCAAATCATTCTATGATTCTATGATTCTACAATTCTATGATTCTGTTTTGATTCATCTTCTCACCTGTGTCAAACAGATCCCCAGGGAACCAGCCTTACTTGCAGTTTTGTGTACTTTACCCTCGCTGCTGGTACAATACCTGCATCCACACATTAGAATCTCAGAATCATTCCGTTTGGAAAAGCCCCTTGGGATCATCAAGTCCAAGCATTAGCCCTACTCTACAAAGCTCACCCCTAAACCATGTCCCTCAAAGCCACATCCAAACATCCCTTAAACAGATCCAGGGATGGTGACTCAATCCATTGCCACAGTGTCATGATGGGAATAAAACCACTTCGGAAGAAAATTCACCAGCAGGCAGGAACCAGCTCTGAGTTGCTCTGTTATCTTCCGTGGCTTTTCCCCTGCACTACTGTTTTCTGGCTGCCTAGTACACTGACCTGTGCCCTTGCACTGCTCTCTATCATGATTGAAGACCTTTGCTACAGCTCTACGCTCTATCTTCAGTCTCTCCAAAAAGTCCCCACCCCGGCAAAAAAGCTCGGCTGCCGAGGACACGCGGAGCTCCGTGAAAGGCACAAGGCTGCGTACCCGCGGGACACTGCCCAGCACCCGTTCGCAGCACTTACCTGCCTGTGGCGGACGGCATGGGGCAGGAGCTGAGCCCGGTGTCCGTGGTGCGGGCCCAGAACCGGGCAGAGGGCGCAGACGCACTGCCCGCAGTCCTCGCAGAGCAGCTCCAGCAGCCGCCCGACGTGGATGCCGCACTCGCGAGTGGCCGGGTTTGGCAGCTGCCCCTGCGCCATGGCGACCGCGGCACCGCCTGACCCACGGGCGGACGTTGACTGGCCTGGGGAGCTAGGAGGCGGGTACTTTACAGCTCCGCACAGGCGCAGAGACACAGGCACCCGAGGCCGACGGCCTCGTAGTGCTTTCTTCTCTTATTTGACAGGCCGTGGAGCACATCCACCTGCGTGACTCCCCGGTGGAGCAAGTCCAAGGCGGCAGTCGTATGTCGACCCGGACTCCGCGGTCGGTGCCAGGCAATAAATGTTGGCAAGAACTGCACCTGTCTCCCAAAGCGTGAGAAGTAGTGTCGTGGGAGCTGCCTTCGTCTGGTTCCCGATTTGGAAAAATGACTGTTTCATAACATCTTAATGGTGTCTATGAGGAATGCCCTTAGTTTTATAGCTGACCAAACAGTCTGATCCAAACCCGGAGCAATGTGTCTCCAGGGTATGAGGGTTTTAAACTTTCTATTTTTCAGTTAGATTTTTTTGTCCTATGCAACACCTTTTGAAGAAAACAATATAAAATGCTAACACTACTAGTATGCAGTTTGCATACTTACTTTCGATGGTCAAAACTGTTAGCTAGATTCAACCAAACTGAAAAGGCTTTTTTATCTGCTTGTATCTTTTTGTCAATAAAAGCAATTCAGAATATTCACACACCCCACCAAAAAATTAAAAGCATTTTGATGAAAGTTTGACAGTCAATATATGTATTGTGAGAAACACACTCTTAAATTAAAATTTATGCTGGGACAAAAATCCAACAGAGTTTTATTTACAGCACTGGGTTCATGCCTAAAATGCCTGCATGCACCCCAAACCCTCTGACTCTCAGGTATTTATATTCTTCTGGGAACTAGTGTTACATAGTGTTACAGTGTATTTCTGGATAACATGGTCCAATCCTTGCTCTTCTGTCCCACTGCTCTTCCAGAGTCCACAGCACATGTGCCTTGAGGCTTTTGTGACAAAACACACTTAACCCGACCTTGAAAGTCCCTTGCTCCGGTCTCAAAGCTTACAGACTTTCCATATGCCCACGGTTACACTTGCCGAGCTGATTATCCTACTCATCACAATCCACCTTTTTTCTGTTTATACCCTGTTTTATATGAGTTTCGTATCCTTCTTTATCTTCTGGATTCTCTCAAGTCTGGAAAGGATCAGACTGGCTTCTTCTACATTCCATTCCTCATTCTTTCTTCACAGAGCCATCACTCTAGGAGTCTCAGGAGCTGTAGTAATTTTGGGGCTCACTGGCATTGCAGTGACCTGCATATCTTCAACCATACTAGTGAAAACATGGTATTGAGCAACGTAGAAAAATCACAACTTCCTTTCCCATAAAGGGAAGTGCAAACAGCATCTCACAGGGAGAGACCCCTGGATCTTTTCTAGAGGCTATGTGTCCTTTTTTCCCTTGAAGATACCGTAAAGCTCTCTTAAGAGCATACAATTCAAAGTTTGGGCAGACCAATTGGCATGTAAATTCCCTTGCTTATTTACACTCACATCTGTAACACTGACTACTGCATACCCACTGCACATCCTTCCCTCAACACATCAAGAAGACCTATCCACGAACAACCTCTCCCCATAAGAAAGGGGTATGTCCGTTAAGTCCTTTGTCACAGTTTAGGGACTGGGCAGCCCCTTAAACCTATAACAGACACTCTCTGTTACAGACACTTATCTTCCAAAATGCAAAAGAAAGGGAGTAATAGACAGAGAAAGACTTAGTGATTAGAAAAGGAAATTAGAACAGCTTTAATGAAAATAATAGTAATAAATGGAATATATACAAATATATACAAAACAGGTATTTAACCCAACTCCTCCAATGTTAATTACATCACCATCACCACTGGTGCTGTGGAGCAGGCACTGGGAGTGTCCCAGACTAGGCCCAGCAGCAGACAGGAGCTGTGTTCAGGATCTGGGTATCACATTCAGGAACACAGAGATCAGGTTCAAAGGCAGGACAGAGTCCTCCTTGGATGTTCAGAGAAGGAACTCTTAAAAGGATTTGAGCCAAGTCAAGCAAAAGCTGGCAAAGCAGTCTTAAGAGGGCAAGGAGCTCTTTACTGGGACTCTCTCCTGAATAGAAGAGAGAGCACCCCAAGAGAAGAGAGACAGAGACACCACCCATATCTCCCAGTTTATACTGAATATGATGTATCTAGGCTGAAATCCCTTGTTGGTCAGTTTGGGGTCACTCGTCCTGACCACTCCTCCCTGAAGGAGTGGCCTTTCACTGTCTGTACTCCCAGTGTGGTGCAAGATCCAGCAGTGGCCTTGGTCTGCACTCCAAGCCTTGGCAGTGACTCTGCCGATGGGGTGTTGCCAGTGCCAGCAGCAGCCCCTGCCTGTGAGAACAGGCTACTGACTGCTGACAGGGCAGTGAGTGAGAAGAACTGAGCTGAAAAGTAAAATCACTGAATTAGTTCTGTTCTCACTAAAAACAGGACAGTCCTCCCTTACCTTTCTGATATTCTATAAAATCAAGACAATTATGCTCTAGATCTCCTGACTCACTTCCATAATATTCTAGAGTCCGTTAATCATCAGCCAGACTTCTGGCTCAAAATTGTTCCCACAGAGTGAGGTGTACACACAATGACAGTTCCTCCAAATGTTAGCTTCCTACTCTGCTCTACTAGCATTGCTGTAGCTGCCACTGCCTGCACACACGTGGGCCATCCTCTGAACACGTGTGGGCCATCCCCAGCACACAGGATCCATCAAATTATATAAAGAGGCCACTGGCCTCTTTTGTCCTTCCCATTCCAGTGACAATACCCCATGAGCTATTACCTCCCCTGAATTACGAAAAAGATGGAATGGCTTGTCAAGTGAGGGCAGAGCTAAGACTGGGGCTGAACTCTCATTTCAGGTCTTCACATTTTTTTTGTTCCTCCTCACATGTTTGAATGGGTTCTTCCTGTACCAACTCATCATACAAAACTTTTACTGACTGCATATACCTTTCAATATACAATCTACAGTACCCCATCAGTCCCAGCACTTTCTGGACTTCCCTTTTTGTTCTTGGAGGACTAAGGCCCATGATTCCCTTTTCCGCTTTCCCTCACCTACAAGATGGCCTAAATATTTAACCTCCTGCTGTACAAATTGCAGCTTAGTTTTGGACACCCTTAGTCCTTAGTTCCCTAAGAAGTTCAGTAGTTGAACTGAAACCATTCTAACAGTGTTTTCTTCTTCTCCCGATATTAATAAATCATCTACATATTGGATGACTTTGATTACTACTGGCACCTGAAACTGCTCTAGAACTGCTTCTAATGCTTGCCCAAAAAAATTAGGAGACTCCATGAACCCCTGGGGAAGGTGTGACCCAGTGCTGTAAATAAAACTTTGCTCCACGGATTTTTGTCCCGGCATAAACTTTCATTTTAGCACAAGCACATTTATCACAATGTGGTGCTGAAACCCAGGATTCAGAACCTTGTTGCTCCGAGCGGGGGAGGCAGGGCTTGAGGAAGGTGTACCCCACTGACTTGAGTGGTCCTTCAGTTTTTCCTCCCCTGTCATAATAGATAGTTACAAACCCAACGGAGGGACTCATGGAGCAAAGACAGGGGAGGATGCTCTGGATATTACCGCAGCAGCTGATAATACTTGTGCAGAGGACCCAGGTAAGAAAAGTGTTAAAAGTACTACTTAGGTAAGTACTGCCCAGGGAGGTTGTGGAGTCTCCTTCTCTAGAGACATTGAAGACCTGCCTGGATGCGTTCCTGGGTGACTTAGTCTAGGTGATCCTGCTCTGGGAGGGGGGTTGGACCAGATGATCTTCTAGGTCCCTTCCAACCCCCAATGTTCTATGATTCTATGATTCTGATGTCTGCAAAGACAGTTAAGACAGGACTCCATAGTGGTTACTGACACCACAAGCTGACCAGCCTGCATTAAGTGGAATGATTACTTCTAATGAAGTATGAAGATATCCTAGGGAAACAAGACTTAGGTTCACCAACACAATGTTTCCAAGGAATAGAGAGCTATAGCTATCCCAAAGAAGCAAGAGGTGAGATGTGGGGTAAGAGAAGAACTTCACTGATGACCAAAATTTACAACTACTGGGTTACAAGGTGCACACTAATAATGGATTTATTACTCTAAACCAGCCACCAGTACTTCTGGTTTGTTTATTATCACTGCAACTGGGCAGTCCAGTGCACTAGCTTTGCAAATACTACTGGCAGTATGGTTCATTTTCAGCAGTTTAATCAATAAATAACATCTGCTGTATGAAAGATTTCAAATTCTTCTTATCCAGGATTATAAATCCAAAATACATGTATATGAAAATTTGCAGATTCTTAAAGCACCAATATATCTTCAAATATGTTTGAGTACCTGAATACCTGCTACTGATGGAGCTATCAGATGCTCTTTGTAAATGATCTGCCAG
>VYZU01062596.1:9800-21442 GCA_013401355.1 Ceyx cyanopectus | reverse complement strand
TTTTTTTAGGGAAAAAAAAAGGTTTATTAATAAAGAACCTTAAATAATTTCTGCTTTTCAGTTTCTCTGAAGAGCTTTGCTGAAAATCATAGTTCTAAGTGGAGAGTAAACTGAATTTTATTTACTCTCTATATATTTAAATTGTCTATAAAATGTAACAGAAAATGGATTAATGGATGACAGTTTTGGCAGAGGCATAAGTTCTGACCAATACAGCATGTTAGGAGGAGCCCAAATGAATTTTTCTTGATTTGTGTGGCATGTTGTAAGATCTGTAAGCAAAGCTTTTTAGAACTAGGTTTAGCTAGTAGTACTCAAAGCTACAAAGGATCAGGCTACAACCCCTTTGTCAAGAAAATAAAGATACCAAATTAACAAGAGTTGGTCATCACCATGCGAGTAAATTATGACCAGGATCATGGCACAGTATCAAGGTAGGCAGGCAATACACAATGACACAAGTAGGCCTAGATCTTCACAGGGGTAAGAAAATTCTGGGAGTATTTCTCAGTTTCCTTCATCCTAGCTAAGCAGACTGGAGTAGGAAATAAGAGCAAGCAGTCGGATTTTTTCAGTGTCACCAAATTGAAACTTTGCACAAACCCATTCCTTCATTTTACAGTACAATTAAACTGAGATTCAGGAAGACAAGAAGGAAATGTTCCACATGCATGGCAACAGGTAATTTTTTTAATAACTTTTCCTCACAGTCTCCCCCTCTTGCCCTGATTTTTGGAATATAGAATTAAAATCAAGCTCTAGCAAAGTGTCTTTTGCATCCCTCACACTTATTTACTCTGTCTCAGGAAGCAAGCCAGACCTCCTCTTCAGCTCTGACCCAGATGCAGGTAATCCTCCATTACAGAGGAGTAAGCACACACCATTTCACACATTTATGGTAGTAGTTAGAGGAATTCTGGTATTTACTCCACTGCTGATCAACAGGTGGAAAGTGGGCATAGGTAACTCAAAAGCTTTGCAGGACACCTCTTATTCGTTGAAAGAGCGTTGTCAATCTGTTGCTTAAACATCCAATTTGGTGCTCTTTAATTTAGGAAATGTTGGTAACTTCTCTGCCTGTGACCCTCATATTTAGCATGTAAGAAATGGTTTGGTTTGTGTTTGAGACCTCAGAGGCAATACTGTAGATTTACAGACACTGATACCTCATCATCCTGTCCAAAGAAACCCTTGCTCACAATAAATACATATTATCCAAACTACGATGAGTTAATTTGCATTAATAGATGAAGGAATGTTTAAAATATCTCTTTAGGGCTACAATCTGTAGTCTGTTCTTTCTGTATTCTGTATCTGGCACTAATACTTATTTTTGAGAGATGTGTTGATAGAAAGGGGATTCCCTGTTTTAAAGGAAATCTCTGAAGTCTTTCCAGGGAATGGAAAAAATACTCAATTTTACCAAGATACATTGCTTTTCTCCTTGTCAATAAACACCCAAGATATAACTACTTGTAAATGAAAAATAGTGAATGTACAGAGGTAAGAGATTTATTACTTGCT
Organism: Ceyx cyanopectus; assembly: GCA_013401355.1. Classification (NCBI taxonomy): domain Eukaryota; kingdom Metazoa; phylum Chordata; class Aves; order Coraciiformes; family Alcedinidae; genus Ceyx; species Ceyx cyanopectus. Next base: position 19,918 of record VYZU01062596.1, on the reverse strand, counting down.
TGTGGAACAATTAACATGTGGTAAGGAAACTTGACATAATTCCCCCAGGCAGGATTGAGGAAAAAGTGTAATGTATTTTTCTCCTTCCCCCACTAAAACAAATCACATACCATCAAGGCCTGCTGTGGATGATCTAAAAATGTTCTCCTTCCTTTCAGAAGTGGTTGAAGTTGAGGCAGGGATCAAATGTTACCAAGGAGGGTGGTAAGCACGTATAGAGCACAGCTGTGAACGCCTCCGTGTGTATGCATATTCACTTCTCAGATAGAGCCTAACACAGTCTCTCTTTCAAACTCTCCATCTCCAATCTGAATTTCAAAACATCCCACATGTGCCTCTGTGACTTGAAGCTTACACCAACTTCCATTTTTGTAGGCTGTGCCTGATATTCTTGTTTTTTCCATTTGGCAGGCATGAATGTCTCAGAACAATCACCATTCTCAACTACTAGTCTATTTGCAAATTTCTTTTGTTGTTTCCAATTGAATATTTTAAAGCTCTAGTATGGTTAAATATGAATGAAAAATCCCTGTCCTAAGCTTACACCTCATAAAAAATGTCTTGGTTCATTCTGGAGGATGACTTGCTGAGGCTAACACAACAGAAAGAGTAAGTAATAGTATCTATTGTAACCTTTTATAATTTGTTGTTTACATTTAGCCTTAAAATAGGGATAAACCATAGTAGTTGCTCTATCACCTGATGACCCCTCCCCACTCAAGAAGGGGGAATCAGGACAAGTAGGAGTGCCACTGGTTTGAAGTGAAAACAGATTTAATGAAACAGCTAAGCTAATACCAATGCTGGGTTAAAGTAAACCAAGTTATACTTAGCCCAGCAAAAGTGCAGTAGTCCCAAAAAACAGTAGGGCTGACCTCAGGAAGAGGAGGAAGCAAAACAGAAAAGCTCCTCATCCTCACAAAACTTCCACCCTTAAGGTCAGGGATGCACCTGTAGCCATCTCGGGTCACCTGCCCTGGCTGCTTCCAGACTGCTGATGAGCTGCAAACTATGGCAGGCCTAGGATTCTGTCCCAGCAAAACCAGGACACTTGAGAAGATAGGAATTTTTGTTGATTATAGAAATTCTTAATATCAGTGATTTTCTTTTGCTGTTAAGATAATTCTTTTGTTTAAAAGTATCATTCATCCAATGACAGATTAAAGAAAAAAGCAAAATATCCTAGCTGGTGAAGATAACAGACTGTGAAGCCTGGAAATGAAATGAGAAGGTGAAAAAACAACCTGTGATCAAACATCGGTAATGCAGGGGAACCTGGCCCAAATGAGAACAGAGCTCTTCAGACATACACAGCTCCAGGAAGTTGTCATCTGGTGAATTTCCATTGGAATGTAGATGAAAAATACTTGTTTAACTGAATTTTAGGCTCACTGGAACATAGATGTTTTCCTTACTCTTTGTCTGCACAGCAGGTAGCATAGTGACATAGCAAGAGGCAGTTAGTGCTGCTTGAACACTTATGATGATGAGTAGAATTGCAGATCATCATTCAACCCAGAGCACATAGTTAAAATACTACTTTTGGAGCCATAGCAAGTAGAATACAATTAAGACAGAAGATACTGAGCAAAATGACACACTGTTAAGTCTTTTTATTAGCATTTATTGGTTATTGTTATCCACTTAGACAACTCAATTACATAAAGTGATTTATATGAAGAGCTCTGTATTGATATCATAAGGTGAGAAAGTGTACACACCACAGTAAAACATTATGTAGATACAGTGAAGTAGAACCTTTAATAGAAGGGATTATTTCTGAGAGCCTATGTACAAATAAATGTAACTTTCATACTATATACAAACTTATATTCACAGAGAATAAACTAATTCAGACATACAAGAGTTTCATCTAGTGAATAATGATCCATACACATAAAGACATGAGAAAAACTGGAATTTTCAGGGGGTTGCCTGGACTGGCTTCCATGGCAATGTATTTTTTTTTTATTAAGTTGAAATGAGTAGAGATGGGGAACTTCTTCAGACTTACAGTAAACTGAAGATGAGAGCTGAAAGATTATGAAAACTATGGAGGGAAACAAGCTAATAAAGCTTTATTACAAAAATAGCATCTGATTGTCAGTTATAATAAGCTACTATTAGTTTCACATGACAATACAGTAGCCTGATCTTGTCATCTTAAGTGACAGAAATAATTTTTACTCATGTGAGTCAACTCCCCAGAGTCAGGATTGCAAAATGAAAACCATGTGATAATGGATATGAACACAAAACCGAGATAAATCTTTTTGGCATTAGTAAATTCTGATGGGGGATTAAAAGAAACAGTTGATTTCTGTCAGATAGCCTGACCCTGGAAATTTTCACTTTCATAAAACAGATGTGACAGAAATATCTTTTACAAACTTATTAAAAATTAGGACCTTCATCTACTGTGATATCAGCGGGAGAAAGCATCAGCCTAAAAGGATGATTTAATCATTTCATTGGGCCTGACTGCACCCACTGTATTTCTTCTTCTGGGGTCAACAAGGATGGCAGAATTGAGCCTCTGCTCCAAAGGCAGTGGGCATCATTTTACACAGACCCACAGGGAAATGTAAGAGTATGAGCAAACTCCCTCTGACTTATAGCTTCACTAAGGCAAAACCATATCCTGCTTTCCTGTGCATTTATTCCACAGTATTTTACATTATACCTTAAATAGAGACATGAAATGGAGTCTTTAAAATTAGTGATCCCCTTATTTAGAAATCCCATACTTCTGCGTTTTTTATGGCTTTTTTTTTTTTTTTTTTTACATTAAGACAACTATGTGACATAAAAGTAAAAAAAAAACCCGACCACAAACAACAAACCAAAAACAAACAGTAAAGTGCAAGATCTTTAAAAACACATACAAATTTAATTGTTTGGATTGGTTTTCAGTTTGATGAACTGTGAATTTACAATAAATCTACATGATGTACAGTTCATTTACCAACCTCAAATTACATTATTTCTTACTCAGTCTTGTCCTGGGCCATTCATGGCTCATGTAGGAACAATGTGGCCAGTTGTGTGTCTTGTCTATCTATGCTCCAAGTGTTTACATGGCTTCTAGGCTGGGGCTGACTTGCATCTGGCTGGCTGGGAGCATGGGCTTGATGCCATGCTAATGTGATTGCATGGCTTCTGGAGAGAACATGGCTTCCATCCATCCATCCATCCATCCGTCCGTCCGTCCGTCCGTCCAGGCAGGAGCATGGGCAGGGGAACATGCAAAGTAGCTGCACCCATCCAGGCAGACAAGTCCCAAGAAGCCATACACTAAAACTAGCAACACACAGCAGATCTACAGAATGATTTATCTGGACTACAGGGCTGTCACCCACATACAGCTTCTGTACTGGATGGATACACTGAATTGCATAACCTCATTCTGGAAGTTAGTCTCTCTAGTCCTGATGGAAATGACAGATATCTCAATAGTGATACTCCTGTAACTGATGGCAACAGATTCAAGAAGGATTATTTTAACATGAACAAGGAGAGAAACATCTGCTGGAAGGCTGGAGCAGGACTCTGCTCCACACTGTTAAGTGCAAACTATCCCATTTGCTAATCTCAAGATCCCTTTCTGCAGGTATGTTTCCAGCTCCAAGTTCTTGCATCAAACTTTCCAGGAAGAGCAAGAAAACAAGAATTACCTGCTTAAAGGAATTAACCATGCCTCTTTTGAAGTTACTCGTGTCACTGTTATTTACAAGAGGTAAAATGCTTTCCAAGAATACAAGTGAATGCAATTTTTCTCTTTGTACATAGCTCCCAGGACAATTATGTTTCTTAGACAAGTGCATTTATGAAATATCTTGCCAAAGTTAATGGCAGAAACCTTCTGAATTTCAGTGTGCCAGCTGTTGGAGAAGGGATTATTTCTTTGTTATAAATTAAATAAACCAATCTGAAACAGACCCATATTTGATTCAGAACTTAAGTTATATGGACCACAAGATGCTATTTTAAGGAATTACTGCTGAAAGAAGAGTAATTAAAAAACATTGTATATCCCCTTTTTTGCAAATATGTAATGAAGTAAAACACAACCAGAGAAATAATCCCTTGAAAAACACCAAAACATTAAGAATATTACTAAGCATCTATTTTTTACAGTACTTGGATTAACCATATATTTAACCTACTGCTTTGTGGACCTTCATATCCACACACAATAGTACCATGAGTGACACTGACCACAAACTACTTCTGAGTAGCCTATGTGGAAATTACTTGGTAGGTTCATTGTCATTACACACATTAAATGACTTCTAGACAAGCTTGTCATCCACTGTGCTTTATGCTGCATGAAGATTATGCAGACAGTCACATCATTTGAATAAATAAACAGAGGCATACAGACACCGGGAGCCTGTCTGCACTGCAAGAAACCACTAGCCTTCAGTAAAATAGTTAATTTAAAATATACAAAGCTTTGCTGAAAGATGTTTCAGTGTCTACATGTAGTTCTTGATGTGGTCATCCTCTTATTACACTTCTAATCACATTTTTTAGCACTTAAAGCATTTTGTGGAATTTAACCTACATATTTGACCATGGTCACTTCTGCAGGGGGAAGCTGGCTTTTTTTTTTTATTATTTATTTTAAGTAGAAAACAGCAAATACTGGTAGGACTTGCATTCTCTTCATGAATTCCAATTATTTTAGTGCAGAAAATCTTAAAAACAGGTTGTAAACTGACCCACAATCCTGCTCACATGCTATTGAAAATCCCTTCCAAATATGTCCAACATTGGTTCTGTTCAGGTGTGATGGTGCCACAAAGAGCTGTTCATTTAACTGAAATTGCATTCTTATCTTGATTATTGAGTGCCAGCATAGTGTTGTCCTGAAAACACTAAGAAGTAGATCTTAATAATAACACCAATTTCTATATCAATTATTTATGCTTCCTAAGTATTATGCAAATGGCAGCAATGGAATATATGAGCACAGTCATAAAGGTGTGGAAGAAGCTGCCATGCTGACACATGTGCTGTAGAATTCAGGCAGTTTGCAGGACCTGATCGCTAGTGAAGTAATCCAGAAATTCAACTGAAAAAAAAAGATACTTTATTTTGACTTCTAGGTGTACGATGTTGAGACACACTCATGGATCAACTCAGTTATCAACAAGAAACATTTTAGGCTACAAAATCTGCTGTCATTGTAAAATAGGAGTGTCCTAACAAGTGGTGTGCATTTGTGGCATCCCTGAGCTGGGACAGCTTATGGACATCCAGTGACTAGGTTGTCACGGCTCTCAGCTGTTCTCCAGCATGCTACTTTGGGATTTTCCAACTCTTCCTGCATGGGATAAGGGGGCATGCTTCTCCCTCTATTCTATTCCTCTCTTTTCGCTACCAGCAGAGCTGTTGCCTTATAACTAAGAACACATTAGCATGCAAGTAGCCTGAAACAGTTTACCCAGTACTTCTGTAGAAAGCTGCCTCGGTAAATACAACCAGCTCTCGCAATCAGCCTCCACAGAATGCGCCACACAACTGCAATCTCTCCTATTGCCTCTGTACCTGAGCTGCTACTGACCACTCAGTTACTCAGCTGTTTGAATAACGCAGATGCAACGCAGTGGGAGCCATAAGGTGCCTCATTCCTGAGGGGAATAATTTTTAATATCTTCTGAGAAAATATGTTGAAAGGGGAAAGAACACAGGAAAGAAACAAGACAGCGTTCTAAGATGACACACAAATGCCGATACAGGATAGGAGCACTTAGCCCTAAACATAAAATTCTTCAAGCTGCTGATGCCAGCTTTGGACTTAAATATCCACAGTGTGTAGGGCTTTTGACTGGTTGCTCACTGCTGTGGGTGCCCTCATGCTTCACAGAGTGCACCAGTCTTGCAGCTCTCGCAGACCAGTGAATCTATGCATCTTTGTATAGTGTAAATGCCCATATACACAGACCTCTCATGATTCTGCAAATGTTCTTTTACAACACTGTCTTATTCTCTTCACTTGGTAAAGGATCACCTGTCTTGAACATTGTCATAAGAATTCAAAGTATTTGGTGCTTTTCTGGGCCAGATTACACTGTGGAGTCAGTCCTGTATTTTGGGATACATTTTTATTTGAGCACAGATTTTGGGTTATGGATTTGCTTTTCCAAGATTACTGTTCTTGTCAGTAGAGGGCCCTGAAGGTATCCATGTACCTATCTTCCATGGTACATGATCTGTAGAAACAAATGTTAAGAGGTGGGCAGCACTATTGTTAAGACAGGATCTTAGATAGACAAATTTTTGCTCACAATGAGAGAAGCTCAAACTAAAAAGCACTAAGAAAGAGAGTTGCAAATGTATGGTTAAGATCAAATACCGCTTCTGAATGTAGATAGGACTTAATACTTATGGCAAGACATAAGCAGCAGACACTGTAACTCCTACTTTTCTTGCTTTTGTTCATTAGTATATCTTTTTTTTTCTTCACAATATCACATAGTATTAACTCAGCAATTTTTAATATGTATTTTTTACTGTTTTCTCTACCACTGTTTTACGTCACGTCCTTACTCTCCAGACAAATACTGTTGTATGCAAACACAAAGAAAGATGGTAAAGGACAAAGGGAGTGACTGAGAAGCAAACAGCAGGGAACACAGAAAAACAGACAGGACAAAGTGTGCTGAGCCATCTGTTACACAGCTATGAGCATGGCGTTGCCATTGTGAGCACAGTACGAGTACAAAACAATGTTGGAATAGGTCACACAAGTGTGCTGAAATTTCAACTCTTAACTGCACAAAGTTCCAGAAACTGAACAAACAAATGACAATTATCTGAAACAATTTCTTAACACCTACCCCAGTCCTCCCATTTATTTTGTTTTTTAATAATATAAAGTACAGGAAAGAGGAACACTTCTTTTCTTACTCCCTCCTTAATTTTTTGTTCAAAGTTTTTACTTTCTTCTCTTAGAAATTCAGTAAAATAATACTGCATTTTTACTCCTTCATGAGCTTCTTCAGACATTCACACTCCAGCAATACTATAAAATATTCATGTAGGTTTCCTGAAGCTCAGCTATATTTAAATTGTTAATTTATCCTACCTAGTTTCAAGATTTATAAGAGCAAATATGAACTGCCCCAGCTTCGTATATCAGCTGAGGATTTCTTTCAGCAATGGCTATATGTAGCTGTGAAGGTCCTTACACTCCAAGTAATTGTGTAATAGATAGCCTGTAAAACATATATGCACTTCAGCATTTAGGTTGCTACTTTACAACTACTTCTACTTTCCATATTAAATACTATGCTTAAGCAAATTAGCCTTTTTCTTCTGGCATGGGAAGGCAAACTCATAATGGTAACAGCATCTGAAAGCCATGGTACTGTTGTTGGTATTGCTGCATTAGAAAAAGTGGTGTGTTCACGTAGTAGCTGTATGATCTCTCTGTATGTTGTGTTGCTATTAGAGAAGAAACAAGTATCCCCATTCTGGTCTTTGCATGTAAATGCAATGAAAATCTGCACCAGGTACAAAATGGCCAGGCAGCATGTCCCCTTCAGTGCCAGAGACAGAGTTTCTGGAATTTGAAGAGTTTTGCAAGATGAAATAAACCATCATTAACATCCTGCTGATTCTCTTTACAGACCTGTGATGCAGAGGATCAAAACACTGACGAACTCTCAGGCTTAGCTGAAATCACATCATAAAAATCCACTCAAACGAAGAGATGTGCAAGCTCTTCACTGTCTATTACTCAAGTACTCGCTGTATACTTTTCCAGTCAGGAATTTCAGCAGATTATCAGAAAAATCCCACACCAGGATGTGTGTGGTGGTTCCTCCACAAAGTTAATATTAGCATTCCCCTTGGAAGAAGAGCAAGTGTTAAGTACTGAGCACATTGTGTGTCTGTGGATACTGCTACAGAGATGGAGAAGTCTGTGGGTAAATACCATAGGCATAGGAGAAGCAGCAGCTTTCACTGGTTCCATGCATGCACAGCATCTCCAGTACTGGGCAGCGAGGGTGTTCTGCAGCACACAAAGAAACCTCAGTGCAACTGCACTCAGCCCTTCATGTATTGTCCTGTCCAGCAGTGGTCATTCTTCAGCTCTGAGATCCACCCCTTGTATAATTTTTTTTTTCTTTCTGTCTTTTAAAATTGAGGGAGAGGAAATTTTAAAAATCCTTGGGTTATTCTCAAAGAAGCTTTCCATTGTGGTTTTCACCATTTCATTTTGGTATTTTTTTTTTTTTAATATTTCTTTTTTTTTTCCCAGAAACGGCACTTTCCACTAGATGGAGACAGGACACTGGATAACCTTGTCCTCCAGGAGGACACTGACAATCAGAAATACAAAATAAAGCCCAAACATGAGAAAGCCGAGGATTTTATTCATCTTCCACTTGCAGAAAGCAATGGAGAGGATGACAAAGAGCAGCATGATGAAGAGGAGGACAATCGCACAGAACAGACCATTGCTGCTGACTGTCACTGGGCCAAAACTGTTAATCACAGCATATAGGAGCCATGGAAGAGGAAGACTGTTAAGAAACAGAAAAATAAGTTGGAAACATTTCAGAAAAAAAGTACCTGAACGTTTTTGGAGGCACTTCAAAATACAACCAGAGGCTTCCTGCACAAAGTGAGGCAAAGGAGTTTCAACCCTTCTAGTATATACATAGAATCTAATTTGTCAGCTCATGGTTTATGGGGAGAACACACAGGAGTTGGGCTCCCCACTGCTCCACCAGTTACATTGGTGAATTACATTTACCTTGTCTGACAAACCACCTGGCACCTGGTCTGTGAGCAGGAAGACCCCTTTAATTTGTTTCTGGATTTAAGACCATCTGTGAGAAGAACCTAATTCCACCTCTTCCCAAGACCCTGCATGACAGGAGGATGGGCTGCATAAAGACATGTCCTTTCCATGAAAAGCCAACACTCTGAAAGGCACTGCTCCCAGAATGTGGCCCACAAAAACCTCGATCCATATATACTGCATAAACCTGTGTTAAAATGTGAACTGCAGCTGAACTCCAGCTTAATTTCTATTTCTGTATTTGCTGTCATTGCATTTCTCATCTCTGATGCTACAGAATGAGGGAACATCCCTCTGGAAGATGTCAAGCTGAAATAAATATTTAAGCCACCGATCAGAGCTTAGCAGGCTTAAAAGCATGAAGAGAGCTGTCAGAAACTCACAACATTCAAACTTTGAGTAAGCAGCTCAAGACAGAATAATTTATTACAGTCTCAGTGGTAACCACACCAGCCTACAGCTCAATTATGCCATTTCTGTTGTAAACATACCAGCTCTAGCAGACTTGTACAGGACAACAGCATTTTCACTGTCAGGAAGGAAAAAAAGATTTGTCGTGCACCCTATGTGCAGGACTTGAAGCACATTGTAATAAATAATGTTTTCATGTATTTTGAAAGTCTGCTACTTATAGATGTTATTTCAAACAGCTCATACTTCTGGATTAATATAAAATAAGTGGCCCAGTTTTTCAGCTGTGTCCAAAGGTACTGCAATTATCTAACAGATGGAGTAAAAAAGCCATTTAATATCCACTCTAACTTCAGGATCCCTTTTTGTACCTGTGAAGTTGCTGGTATATTTTAATCTTATGTTGTTTCATATTGTCAGAGTTACACAAAAGGTCCTTTGTGTTAATAGAGAAATAGCTTGTAATTAGGGATCTACCAAGTATATTAAAAAAATCACACCTCAACAACAGTCTAAATGACCTACATAAGACAACGACATTCTGGTTTTATTACAGCAAATGTGTTGAATACTGCAGGGGCAATGAATTGTTCCCACTTATCATTTATGAAGAAAGCTTTGCTGGTAACATAAGTAAACAATAGCAACCTGACAGAATCATAAAAAGCTTCACAAATTCCTTCTTTGAACAATATTTTTGTATACTTTTTAATTGCACTTCACAGAATCACAGAATCACAGAAATTAGGGGCTGGAAGGGACCTAGAAGATCATCTAGTCCAACCCCCCTGCCCGAGCAGGATCACCTAGACCAAGTCTCTCAGGAACAGATCCAGGCGGGTCTTAAGTGTCTCCAGAGATGGAGACTCCACAACCTCCCTGGGCAGCC
>VYZU01062595.1:605-16841 GCA_013401355.1 Ceyx cyanopectus | reverse complement strand
AACCCCCACCCCCCCCTCCACTGGGGCTCATTCCGCCTCCCCCAGATAGTATTTACTTTTATTAAAGGAACCCTTTTGCTTTTACTATATTTTTCCTTTTTTTTTTTTTTTTCCCCTGTCAGTTATTCTAAACTGCTGAATTGATGGTAGCCTGTCATGATCCGGTATTAGGATACATGGTAATTTTTATGAAAGGTTTAAAGGTGATCCCCAAAATGGTGAACTTAAGACTCAAATAAGATCAGATGCCACATGCATGATGAAGTTTGAGATTAGATCCTATGGGACTCTGCTTCAATTCATGTGTGTATTCAATTCGGTTTATATTTCTATACCTGATGTGACATTCCAGATGTCTAAAAATTATAACAACTTCAATAGGCTTCCAAGTTACCAGGACTGATTAATTAGAAACAATTTTCACTTTTTTAGCTAGATCAGAAAGTATCACAAAAGATAGCACTGTATGAAAAAGTATGTCCTCAAGAAACCAGAGAAAGACATACCTATTTTTTTTATTCCAAGTGCCTCAAGGTAACTTAGGCAACAATTTGCACTGTTAAGAGGCATAAAGGGGCATAAAAAGGCAAGTCCATCCGTCCCATCTTCAAGCCAGAGAGATGTCACCATCTGTCCCTTCCATTTTGGAAGGATGTCCCCAACTCAGTAGAACATTCCCACCTAGACCCTCCCCACAGCTAAGGGGTACTTTCTGCTGTCCATGACCTCCACCCCACAGTACAACCTTCATCTCCAAAGCTGTGTCCTACACCTGCACCACCCACCACCAGTGCAGAAAAGCCCTTTCTCCAGTATTGCCTCAACACCATACCCAAGGTGGACACCACCACCCACATCATGGTGGCCATCATATCCCTCAGCTTCTGGCTCAAGCATGTGGTGAGTGGCCCCCCTGTGACTACCATCTCTCCAAGAATGTTCTTTTATGGGGATGAGGAATGCCAAGAGGCACCCCATAAGGCCATGAGTGGATGTTACCACCTGGTCTATCCCCAGGCCAAGTGTGGTGGCCACCATCACACTACAACACAGGTGGCTTGAGACACCTCAGTCAGGTGGTGAGACATGATGGACCCCATCCCCATGTCTCCCATAGCTGGGCAGTATGTGGAGAAGAGATTCATGGAAGCAGATGGTGCACTCAATATCACTGTCTATGTCTATGATGAAAGTGCTAAACAGTACAGGTTCCAGCATGGACCCCTGGGGGGGGGGTCCCACTTGTTGCTGCTTTCCATTTGGACATTGGGCCATTGACCACTACCCTCTGGAAGCAGTCATTCAGTCAATTCCTTATCCAATGAAAGGTCCACCCATCAGATCCATATCTGTTCTCTTGGCAAGTAGGATGTTGTGGGCGACTGTGTCAAAGGTCCTGCAGAAGTCCAAATAGATCACATCCATATGTTGTCCCTGTCCACTGATATAGTCACTTCATGATAGAAAGCTGCAAGCTTTGTCAGGCAGAATTTGCCTGTAGTAAAGCCATGCTGTCTGTCCTTGATCACTTCCATGTCCTCCATGTGCCTTATCAGACCTTCTAGGAGAATCTTCTCCATGATCTTCCCAGGTACAGAAATGAGGCTGACTGATCTGTAGTTCCTAGGGTTGTCCTTTTTAAAAATGGGGTAATATTCCCTTCTTCCAGTCATGAAGGGCTTCACCTGTCTGACAGGACTTTTCAAATATTATGAAAAGTGCGTTGGCATCTACATCAGACAATTCTCTCAGGACTCTGGGGTGCATGTCATCAGGTCCCATAGATTTATATAAGTTCAGGTTCCTTAAGTCGTCATGAACCTGATTTTCACATACAGTGGGAAGGACTTCACTGCCTTGGTCCTTACCTTGCGATTTTTTTTAATTGGGAGGTATTGGGAGATTGCCATTGAAGACTAAGCAAAAAAAGCTGTTGAGAACTTCAGCCTTCTCCTCATCTGTTACTATAAGCTCACCATTCTTGCTGTTCAGGGGTATCTTTTCTATAAACTTCCTTTTTTAATTGATAGGCCTGTATGTATTATTCTTTCTTATTATTCTTATTTTTCTTCGCATATCTCTTATCATTCTTAGCATCCCCTGCTAAGTTCAGCTGCAGACATGTCCTGGCTTTCCTGCCTTCATCCCCACACAATTGGGCAGCATCCCTATATTCTTCTTAGGATAACTGTCCCTGATTTTCCACTGCCTGTGCAGCTCCTTCATGCCTCTTAGTTTGATCAGCAGATAATGGCTCACCCACTTCGTACAGTGGGAAAACTGACAATGTTATGCTGCTGTAATTTAGGAATTTATTTTTTTTTTAATAAGGTCCATTAAAATAAAACAAAGCCTTCAAATAGAAGAGAATGTGTAGCTCAATNTTTTTTTTTTTTTTTCCCCTGTCAGTTATTCTAAACTGCTGAATTGATGGTAGCCTGTCATGATCCGGTATTAGGATACATGGTAATTTTTATGAAAGGTTTAAAGGTGATCCCCAAAATGGTGAACTTAAGACTCAAATAAGATCAGATGCCACATGCATGATGAAGTTTGAGATTAGATCCTATGGGACTCTGCTTCAATTCATGTGTGTATTCAATTCGGTTTATATTTCTATACCTGATGTGACATTCCAGATGTCTAAAAATTATAACAACTTCAATAGGCTTCCAAGTTACCAGGACTGATTAATTAGAAACAATTTTCACTTTTTTAGCTAGATCAGAAAGTATCACAAAAGATAGCACTGTATGAAAAAGTATGTCCTCAAGAAACCAGAGAAAGACATACCTATTTTTTTTATTCCAAGTGCCTCAAGGTAACTTAGGCAACAATTTGCACTGTTAAGAGGCATAAAGGGGCATAAAAAGGCAAGTCCATCCGTCCCATCTTCAAGCCAGAGAGATGTCACCATCTGTCCCTTCCATTTTGGAAGGATGTCCCCAACTCAGTAGAACATTCCCACCTAGACCCTCCCCACAGCTAAGGGGTACTTTCTGCTGTCCATGACCTCCACCCCACAGTACAACCTTCATCTCCAAAGCTGTGTCCTACACCTGCACCACCCACCACCAGTGCAGAAAAGCCCTTTCTCCAGTATTGCCTCAACACCATACCCAAGGTGGACACCACCACCCACATCATGGTGGCCATCATATCCCTCAGCTTCTGGCTCAAGCATGTGGTGAGTGGCCCCCCTGTGACTACCATCTCTCCAAGAATGTTCTTTTATGGGGATGAGGAATGCCAAGAGGCACCCCATAAGGCCATGAGTGGATGTTACCACCTGGTCTATCCCCAGGCCAAGTGTGGTGGCCACCATCACACTACAACACAGGTGGCTTGAGACACCTCAGTCAGGTGGTGAGACATGATGGACCCCATCCCCATGTCTCCCATAGCTGGGCAGTATGTGGAGAAGAGATTCATGGAAGCAGATGGTGCACTCAATATCACTGTCTATGTCTATGATGAAAGTGCTAAACAGTACAGGTTCCAGCATGGACCCCTGGGGGGGGGGTCCCACTTGTTGCTGCTTTCCATTTGGACATTGGGCCATTGACCACTACCCTCTGGAAGCAGTCATTCAGTCAATTCCTTATCCAATGAAAGGTCCACCCATCAGATCCATATCTCTCCAACTTGGCAAGTAGGATGTTGTGGGCGACTGTGTCAAAGGTCCTGCAGAAGTCCAAATAGATCACATCCATATGTTGTCCCTGTCCACTGATATAGTCACTTCATGATAGAAAGCTGCAAGCTTTGTCAGGCAGAATTTGCCTGTAGTAAAGCCATGCTGTCTGTCCTTGATCACTTCCATGTCCTCCATGTGCCTTATCAGACCTTCTAGGAGAATCTTCTCCATGATCTTCCCAGGTACAGAAATGAGGCTGACTGATCTGTAGTTCCTAGGGTTGTCCTTTTTAAAAATGGGGTAATATTCCCTTCTTCCAGTCATGAAGGGCTTCACCTGTCTGACAGGACTTTTCAAATATTATGAAAAGTGCGTTGGCATCTACATCAGACAATTCTCTCAGGACTCTGGGGTGCATGTCATCAGGTCCCATAGATTTATATAAGTTCAGGTTCCTTAAGTCGTCATGAACCTGATTTTCACATACAGTGGGAAGGACTTCACTGCCTTGGTCCTTACCTTGCGATTTTTTTTAATTGGGAGGTATTGGGAGATTGCCATTGAAGACTAAGCAAAAAAAGCTGTTGAGAACTTCAGCCTTCTCCTCATCTGTTACTATAAGCTCACCATTCTTGCTGTTCAGGGGTATCTTTTCTATAAACTTCCTTTTTTAATTGATAGGCCTGTATGTATTATTCTTTCTTATTATTCTTATTTTTCTTCGCATATCTCTTATCATTCTTAGCATCCCCTGCTAAGTTCAGCTGCAGACATGTCCTGGCTTTCCTGCCTTCATCCCCACACAATTGGGCAGCATCCCTATATTCTTCTTAGGATAACTGTCCCTGATTTTCCACTGCCTGTGCAGCTCCTTCATGCCTCTTAGTTTGATCAGCAGATAATGGCTCACCCACTTCGTACAGTGGGAAAACTGACAATGTTATGCTGCTGTAATTTAGGAATTTATTTTTTTTTTAATAAGGTCCATTAAAATAAAACAAAGCCTTCAAATAGAAGAGAATGTGTAGCTCAATGTTAGAGCTTGTAAAAATATAAACATATCACGTGGGGCTAGACACAAGCTTTAGCAAACAGCACTGGCCAAGGTAATGCAAGTAAAACAACTATGATGGAATGTAGCACTTTGTAAAATTATGAAACTCTACCACATGCGCAAAGACAATGGCAACAGCACTCACCATGAGGTCAGAGGAACTTTTCTAGTGGCCTGAAAGCAAATAAAGATACTGGCATTTCCACTTGACTGCAAGAAAATGCTCAGGTATCATGCCAGAAATACTGATATTAGCTCTAAAGAGGAGCAACAGAAATCGCCTTACATTTAGTGAAAACCATAACTAAACATCATTAAATTAAGTATATGCATTATAAAGAAGTATAGCCAGGTAAAATGCAATCTGCTCTACAACTCTCAGGACACACACTGGCAGTTAGTAGACTGTTTATATACTTTTCAAACAGCACATAATATTACTGTTCATTATGGATATTAGTCTGCTGAGAAAGGACTAGGCAAGTAGTTGCCTTTCTCAGAAGACACTACACAAACCAGGAGGCTTGGTGTGGAGCATGACAGGGAGTTGTGTTACACAGAACCATCCATCTGAAACACATATGCTGAACAAAAACCTTTCTGGCTTCAGTTTATTACTGAACAACATAAAGCTCACCTCAGCCACAGCATCCACATGCCTGAAGAGTCTTAGAAGAAGGCCCAGAATCACAAAATAATCATGGCTGGAAAGGACCTCCTAGATCACCAAGTCCAACCACACCTACCACAACAAAAAAAACCTTAATACCTGACCATTCAAAAAAACCCCACAATGCCTGCCCCTAGAGCATGTTGCAAAGCACCATGTCAACTCATTTCTTAAATACCTTCAGGGTTGGTGATTCAACCACCTCCCTGGGCAGCCTGTTCCAGTGCTGGAACACTCTCCATAAATAATTTCTTCCTAAATTAATTTCTTCCTAATTAATTTCTCCCTTATTTCTTCCTAAATTAATTTCTTCCTAATTTCTTATTAATTTCTACTCTGTTCTGGTCAGACCTCACCTGGATCCCTATGTCCATCTCTGGAGCCCTCAGCACATGGACCTGATGGAGCAGGTACAGAGGAAGGCCATGAAGATGATCAGGGGGCTGGAACAGCTCTCCAACAAGGACAGGCTGAGGGAGCTGGGATTGTTCAGCCTGGAGAAGAGAAGGCTCTGGGAAAACCTTATAGCCACCTTCCAGTACCTGAAGGGAGCTGATCAAAAGCCTGGAGAGGGCCTGTTTACAAAGGCCAGGAGTGAACAGACAAGGGGCAATGGTTTTAAATTAGAAAGGAGTGGATTTAGATTGGAAATAAGGAAGGAGTTCTTTACCACGACAATGGTGGACACTGGAACAAGTTGCCCAGGGAGGTGATTGAGGCCTCGTGCCTGCAAACATTCCAGGTAAGGCTTGATGAGGCTCTGAGCAACCTGCTCTAGTCTCAGATGTCCCTGCTCTCAGCAGGGGCATTGGACTAGATGACCTCTAGAGGTCCCTTTCAACCCAGACATTTCTAAGATTTCTATGATTTCTATGATTCTATGATTTTCTTCCCAGAAGACTCCTCTCTCTACAAAACAAGGGAGGACAGAGGTATATTCATAGGGATGGCCCTGTTTCCCAGGAGATTCTGACCATCTCTGGAGACACCCCTCAGTTCTCACAGAAGCATCTATGATGCAGCTCTGGTCATCCACACAAACAGCACAGGTAACTTCAAGTGTAGTAAGTACAGGACATGACTCACACATGCTGTAAATTTATTCCTTCATTTAGGGACTAAGAAAAGGAATGTTACAAAACAGGACTTCTTTTATCCATCAGAGAGGGCCTGAAGGCAAGACAGATTTATACCCTTGGTGAAATACATCCAAGGGAATCACAACATAAGACTGAAAACCTAATAGACTGTCTTGCTTTGGGCATTAATAATTCAATTTCCAAGTCCACTGCTTAAAAAAAAAAAAAAACCCAAATCATTAAGAAGTCCATTAATGAGATAAAACTACATAGCTGATAGTGCCCCCTGTTCAAATACGTTCCTAATAATTAAGGAGGAATAACATTTTTTGCTTTCCTTAATGAGCTGCTGATTTTCTGGAGACATTTTATGCTTTAGTGTCTCATGATTGTCTCTGGCTTTGCTGTTGTCAAACAACCACTTTAAGTCACAGAGGAATAGTCAATCCCCATTTTCCCCTTCTCCCCATAAGAGCAAGGTTCCATTTTCGAGTTAAGAAGTATTTTTACCACAGCAGCCTCAAGAGAAACAAGAGCTAGAGCCTTTAAAACTTCAATTTCCTGCTAATACAGTATTCCCTTCAGTGATTCTAGTCTGTGGTTTTTAATGCCTTTAGCATAGCAGAGATTAATTACTGGACAGTGACTCATGGGGACATATGCCTGCAGTATGTTGGATTTTGTAATGGGAAGTGAGATGAAGGCAGAATGTGAACTGCTTGCTTTTTGCAGTACCCAGTAAACCTCACTCCATAAAGTTTCATCCATGGGTATTACCTTTAAGTAGAACTACACCTGATGCTGAATGCAGTGATATAGTCATAGTCAATCATCAAGGTTTTGTGGGACAACCCTAAAGAGGAATTATTTGCTCTAGTATGTTACACAAGGAAGACCAGTTCTATACTTTAAAAGCTCATGTCTGTATCCATAGATAAGCATGCACACACAGAGACAAACACAAAATATTCACCTTTTCACAGAATCACAGAATCACAGGATGATTTGGCACACCCACCCAATTTAGTGTCCTCTGCAAACTTGCTAAGCATGCACTCCATCCCCTCATCAAGATCATTGATAAAGATGTTGAAGAGTACTGGTCCTAACACTGTGCCCTGAGGAACACCACTAGTGACTGGCTGCCAACTGGATCGAGCTCCATTCACCACCACTCGCTGGGCCCGGCCATCCAGCCAGTTCTGGATCCAGCAAAGCACACATGCATCCAAGCCATAGGCAGCTAGTTTCTGCAGGAGAATGTTATGGAAAACAGTATCAAAGGCTTTGCTAGAATCAAGATAGACAACATCCACAGGTCTTCCCTCATCTACTAGATGGGTCATTTTATCATAGAAACAGATCAGATTTGTCAGACAAGACCTGCCCTTTATAAATCCATGTCAACACATACATTTCAACACATACAGTGGGCACTCTGGAAACTGACTCCAGGGAAAGCAGAGGGATGATCATACAACCCATGCCATGCAGACACCCCGCACTCTCACTCTCAGTGCTGGCCAGTTTTGTGTGCTGGTGAGACAAGCAGCTTCCTCACATCCCATTCTTCCAGAGGCACAAGATCGTACACATGAGTGTATTTAGCCCTTGCACTAGGACATGCTTTCATTACCCATTTTTCCCTGCATTTCTTGCAGGCTTTCAACAGTGACAAGTGGGTGGAAAACACCACGGTTCAAGTAGTACCTCATACCTTGAACCAACATAAAATACTGCATGATAGCCCAGTTGCCTAGAAAGAGCATAGAACAACACTACAACATGGTATCTTCCTTCCAGGTTCCCTCTTATTTGCTGGGGGCAAAAATAAGTTTATTCATTAGTTGCTTTATATTTAGGGTTCCTATAAAACTGTGGCAGTCCTCAAGAATTTTTTCATTTTTTGCTGTTTCTATCTAAAACATAAAAATCCACCACTGCAACACCAGCATTTTTCTAGAAAATAAATTAACTGCTCAGCTAGAGTTTGTACTTGTACAAATAGAAATTTTCAGAAACCATTGCAGATAAGCAGGGTTCAGTCTTTAATTCAGTCAGGCAATTTGATGAAGAAAGATATGCAGGGCCTATCTTCCCTCCACCAATATCCATCTGGTACGCACATTTGTGTATATCTGGATTATTCAGGACTTTTGAGTTTTATAAGTATCTTTTCATTGGTCTGGAGGCCATCTTTTCTTTCTATATGTCATGTTCACCAGCAGAGCCTTTATGACCAAGGTTTGAATCTATCTGTGCAATAGTGCAAATTATTTACAATCCACTTAGCCACAAAGATTCTCAACAGACCATTTCCCCATCAGAGGCAAATACCTGAACAATGACAGAAGCATGTACTGTTGCCTACTTCTGTCCTGTTATAAGGGACATCAGAGAACTCAAGAAACAAGGAAGAAGCACTCATGATTCTCCACTAACACAGGACTCTTTTAGGACCATTTGTTTCTTGCTCTAAGGAGCACTGAGGCTGAGAACTAGGGAGTCAGGTTTGGTCTGATACAACGATTCAAAAATTCTCCAATAAAACTGTGGTTTGGGAGACTTTTTAAACAACAACAAAAATTGAATTAGACATTTTTTTATTACTTCATAGTGCCTAGCAGAAGAGTGAGTTAACACAGTAGATATCCAATAACCACATCAATCTATGTGTGCCTGTGCAAATCATTTATTTTTTGCAATGATACACAGTTTCTGCAATGTTGCTGTACTTGGAAGTAGGGTTTTACCACTGCTTGTAAATCAATGCATCCCCTTGCAGACACAGGTTGGCAAGGAAGCCCTGGCAGGCAAACCAAGCAGCAGGCTGTAAAATCAAGGCCAAAATAATTTGATCAAAATACCCCTTACCTCTAGCATCAAGTCAAGTTCAAGCCTAAAGTATCCTTCAGTATTGGCATAGAGTGGAAAGCTGATTAAAAGTCATGCAATTCAAAACATTTTCCTCCCTCTTCCAATACCCCTGACTCAGAGCAGATGGCACTGCCACTAGTCAGAGTGGGCTGAGGACTGCTGAAAAAAAAATGCAAAGACAAGAGAGATTCCTAACTGAATTGTCTCAGGGATGTGGTGATGCCTGAAGCTCCAGACCTTCCTAAGGTTACTGTGGGAACAGGCATCACTAAATACATTAAATGACTAAGCCTTCATAGGCACAAATTTCTGAGAAAACATGCAGAAATTAATTAAGCCCTTATAAAACAATGACTGTGTAAACATCTCTCACAGAGGCATAAGCTTGTTTTGCCTTGCAACTGCAACATGCCTAGTGATGAATTGCATGGGAAAAAAGGCCACCATCTTCCAGCACCTCCACTAACCTGCTCTGACAAGTACAACAAAAGACATAAGGCAGTGCTGGCACACAAAAGCACTCAGAAAACATGAGTTTTTGCTCATTTAATAGGCTTGCACTCCTGGGAAATCTTAGGGTCTTCCTTGAATAATTAACTGCGTCTTAAGGATACATCTCAAAAAAAGAGACATGTACTAAGACCTAGCTGTTAGTTAATAAAAAATTACAGATATGCCCCTCTTTTTTGTCTGCTCTAGCAAAAAATCTTGCTAGTGAGAAAACACCACCACCACACGTACTGTACAGTGCCTAGCAGCTTAGACACATCATCACAAGACAAATATTTCAGAATGTGTGCCCAGCACACATACAGTACTGCAGAAGGCACCTGTGCAGTACAGTGTTTGTAAGGAAAGAGATGAAACCATCTTCATGAGAAAGACATTCATAGTACAAAAATGGAAGTCACAATTTGCATATGACTTAATTGATAGGACATTATTAGATGTATGCACACAGAGCTTTCTGAAGCATCAAGACCTGGGTAGAAAGTTCCTCAAACTTTCATCTAAATAGGGTGGGTGCTAATTTATTATTTCCCTATTTTTCCTTAATTAAACTTTATTAAAATTTCTTCAGTAAAATCCACTCTGAAGGCAGATTTCTAAACAAACACTAATATTTACTATAACACACCCACTTAGTGCTCTGGGATCCTGATGTTGTCTAATACACATATTTGTGATGATCCATTCTGTCTGAACTTGTACAAAACCAGACATTATTAAGTACATTAGATAAGCAATTGGTACTGAGAGTGTGATGAACTTAAAATGACCTAGAAGTTGACACAGTGTCCTTACTCTTAAAATGTCTGTTTTGGTGCTACCTTTTACAATTTCCTTTTAACGGTACCTATAAGATCCAGCTCTTCACTTTTAGGAGCTTTATGCTGAAAACTTATTTTGCTGCAGCCACAGAAAGAGTTTGGCAAATTATGTAAAATTAAATGTGAATTATATTATTTTGTCACAAGTCCAGATTACTAGAGATTACTAGGTCAAAACATAGTCTAAAGCAATGCAAGAGGTTTTTCTTAGAGGAGCAAAGTACTAAGGGGCACCAAATGGACCCAACATGTACTTTTCTGACAAAGGGTGGAGAAGAGTGGCTAGTCTTGAGATGGAGAAGATGTTTCCATCTCTTAAGAACAACACACTCTGCAGAGCTGTTCCTCAGTTTCTTCATCCCAATTTGTCTCTGGCTGGTGGCTGCAAAGGTGCAGCCCGGTCCCTGGTGGCTTCTCAGCAGCCCTCTGCACCTCAAGGAAGCCTTGAAGCAGCCCAGAGCAGGGAACACTGTTCAGCTTGTCTGTCTGGGACATACACGCTTCTCCTAGACAATATATGCTTTTTAAAAAAGTACACAATGTTTCATTGTAACAATTCTTGCTATCACAGATTGAAGTGAAAAAGAGATTGAAAATTGTTAGGCTCAACATACTGCCCTAAGCAAAAGTAAGAGTCTGCTAACGCTAGCTGATTGGAGCCTAGGACTAAATGGGGATGGCATATTTGTTTGTTTACAGAGTTCTTTGCTCACTGTATGCATGATCCTAACCTCATTGATTTCAGTGAATGTTTTTCCATTACATCTAGCAGGTGCAGGAGATGGTCACTGAAGTGGAAACTTCTTGAGATAGGCAATGCTGGTTTAGCAAAGAAGAAATAACTCCTGTAGTGTGGAGAAGTTAGTTTACTTTAAGCATATTTGGCTGTTCACATTTTAGCACAGGCATGTACTATTCTTTTTATGTGCATTATTTTATATCAGAGTTTTTTAATTTAAAAAAAAAAAAAAGTTAATTTCAATACTTAAAGGACTATTTAATTCCAAAACTTATTGATAGTTCTGCAAATTTTCTAACAGCACATTCCTGATTACTGAGGTAGGAAATGATAAATGACTGGCCATGCCTGTCATAGATATACTTTTGCCTTTGAACCTGTGCAGAACTTTTTCAATGACAGCAATAAAGTAGGAATTTCTTGAATTCAGCAAAAAATAAGGAATGCACTACACAGAAAAGGGACTTATTTGCCTAGTCAAGTCAGAGTGCTGGAACACCTCTCCTATGAAGGAAAGCTGAGAGGGTTGGGGTTGTTCAGCCTGGAGAAGGCTCCAGGGAGACCTGATTGTGCCCTTTCAGTCCTTCTTATAGGCATTTAGACATTAGCCTGTAGGAAAGATAAGGACAGGGTTTTTTTAGCATGGAAAACTTCCAATGAAAAGTGCTCCCTTAAAAGGCACAAACAAGATTGATTTTGAGGAGATACCAGGAAGTTCAATTAGACCCTCTATGTCTGAGAACTGCCTCTTTTTTCCTTCATTTTTTTCTATATTTCTCCATATTTAAAACTGATTGTTTTATTGTCTTTTATTATTATTAAAACCTTTTTAAATCTCCTTTAGCCCCCAAAACTGAAGTCAATAAATCGTGAGTTTTATCTCAGTATAGTATTTCTATAATAGAAAAAGTATGCAAAGAAATTGAGATCAGAGAGTTTCTCTTTATGCTCTTAGTTTAATGGAAATCACAGTAAGACTCCTTAGAGCAAGAAAATTTCTCCAGGTTTTAGTCAGTATATGGCCTCTTTTAGAAAGATATTACACTATCTTCCAAGACACTATCTATGATTGTATCTGCATGTCTTAGCAAAAGAATTCTCAGAGTGTAGTGGTGCTCAGAAGTACTAAACCATGTGCACAACACAGCATAGAACAAAAAGATATTCTCTGTCCTGTAGTATTTCTATTGAATCCTATTTTTTTCCTTCTATCTCTACAAATACTACAGGTATTGAATCTTTTCCTCCATACTTTTAGTTCTCTTGGCTGTTGCCTTGTGTCCTGGTTTGAGCTAAATCAGAATCAATTTTATCTTCAGTGATTTTACTTCTCAACTTGGTCTCTTCTAATTAACTTTCTGAAGTTAATGACATATTTTTGCAGTGTATTGCTTCTACAAATGGTAGCACTTGATCTTTACTACCAGGACTGGTGTGAAGAAAGGCTTCTTGCTTATAGTTGCTCCTAGAGAAACCAAGGTCACTGCAAAATCATTGGGATGCAGAAAGTGAAAAGGATGTAAGTCACTCTTGGCAAGAGGAGCAGACAGAACAGGTGACACCAAACTGACCAAAAAGGTATTACAGCCCATATAAGTAATATTCAGTATAAAGCTGACGGATCACAAGGGTTAAGATTACTTCTTCAATGGCCAGTGTTCAAAGAAGTCTCTCTGTTCTCCCTTTGACCTTAATACATGCATTCCTGAATCCATTCCCTGTGTTCATTTCCTGATTCCATTTCCTGATGCCATTTCCCATCTGCCACTGAGCCAGTCTGGGCCTTCCCCAGTGCTTGCACTGCAGCATCAGTGCTAACTATTGGGAGAGTTCACTATTGGGTTTGTGTATATTTGTATGGATTGTTTTGTTTTGTTTTGTTTTGTAATTGTTACTGGTTTAGGGGATTTTTCCCAACCCATAAGCCTATTTATTCCCTTTCCCTTCTCAGAAGGAAGAGAAGTTAATTGAAAGTGTGTCATTTTTTTGTGGCCAGCCCTGCCTCAATCCATGACATCTAGGTCTCTCCAAAAACCTTTGGTCCTGTAAACTGCCTTATTAATCACCATCCATAATACATGACAATGATTTATGAATACTGATGGTAGCCTTCTTTTGGGAGATTTTGGAGGTTTTGAAGGAAGATTGAAGGATGATTGAAGGAGAGTTTTGAAGCAAAGAGCAACTTTCATTTGGTAACAACTATGCAGACATGTTATCACATTAAATAACTCTTTTTCTTTTATTCTTTTGTTAAATTGATCTCTCTTATGCATATATGAATTTGCATGGTCAACAATTTAAGTTAAAATGAACCTTTTTTAAGCCCATAAATGGTATAGGGTTAGCTTTTTTTTTTTAATGATGATGACATCGCAACACAGAGCACAGGTGAGCTGAGTAAGCATTTCTGCCTAGCAATACGTGTCTTTTACCTGAATTTAAGAATATTTTTAGTTCCTGAAAAAGACTGTTTGTCCTGCAGAGAGACTTTTCCACACAGCAACAACAGATTGTGAAGAGGCAATTGGAGCTCCACATTTTACCAATGTGCTTCACCCATCAGCTGCCAGACTAGAGAAGTGAGTCAGGTTTTGTAATACAGATTCCTCTGCAAAGTCTACTAGAAATGAGACCCATTAACATCTAGTAATTATGTCTTGGTTTCTGTAATATAAATTGTTGTCTCTCAGTGAATTAAGAGTGTTAAAAGATTTCATAGGAGCCACCATAAGATTTGGATAGAAACTTTGGTTAATGATGAGTTTTAAATAATTAAAATAGGTAATGATGTTATTACAGATTCCTTTGATCATCTAGTCTCAAAACAAGCACTTATCTTGCACACAATAAATTTTTTCCTACACATCGTAAAAACAAGTCTCAGCCAGATCTTCACTAGTTCAGTTTCACTTAGTACTTTGCAGAATACATGCATATAAATTAATTCAGCAATTACAATTGAACTAAACACTTGTGAGTGGTATTAACACACATACAAAAATACATTGAAGTACCTATAAAATATAAACATTATTTTATACCAGTTCACAAAGCATCAGAGAAGTTCTCTCAGTAGTAGACATTATTTCTGGCATTAAACCTACCAGAACCAGGAGTAGTTCCTTTGCAGAGCTCTTAATGCATTGGAAATCTACAGATTACGATAGTATAAAAATGCAGTTGTCTTGTCTTTTACTTAAGCATCTTCAAGTAAACAAGAGAACCATGGAAAAGCCTAGTGTCCTTTAATTATATGGTGGCAATTGGATTGCACAAGACACTCACGTGGAGCAAAGCTCAAAAATGTATTGGTTTATTTTATAGTGTATCTCTTTCCATCCTTCCCAGAAAATGCATTCACTTCTTTAATAAAGTGGATGGATCAGACACATGCCATCTTCTAAAATGTAAAATTGAACTTCTTGTTTAATCTTCTCAGTCTCACCTGTTCTGAGGCTGTGTGTATTTTGCTGCACTGTGTCAAGAGAAAATTACTGACACCAAACAAGTTCCTATTAATGAACCACAAAAGGCAAATACAACAGTTCCAGTTATTTCATTAAAAAGAATAAACTCTATTTTGCCTCGGTGCAGGCAGGTGTAAAGCTAGCAGCTTGTCCCACAGTGTTTTCTTTGCTATGAGACACTTCAAAAAATACATCTACTCTTTGCAGCAGATATACCTCAATATGACAAGATCTTCCATAAGATCTTTCCATAAGGGAAATACTGTATTAACTGTTCTAGCTGGTGCTGCAGTGGCTGGAGGCTGGGATGAGGTTATTATTGAGGAAGAGCTGGAAAACCTTCCTCTGAATGCCCTTCTTCTGAGTCTTCTCTGGGAGGAATGAGTCACTGATACAAGCAAAGAGTAAAGAAAGGGTGAAAGATCATGAAGCCTGGAGCTTAATATTAATCTAAAAGCAGTGGCACATTTTTTAGCTGTTAATTATTTGAGATTCCCAGAATCAGAGTGTACTGTGTTGGGGAGGGACCTCCAAAGGGCATCTAGTGATGAGCAGGGACACCCTCAACTAGCCCAGGCTGCTCAGAGCCTTGGCCAACCTCACCTGCAAGAGCTCCAGGGATGGGGCCTCAACCACCTCCCTGGGGAGCCTGTTCAGTGATCAGATTATGGTAGTTTTCTTACTGATATTTTAGTGTCTCTTAAGTGGCAAGCTTGCTCATTGCCACTTTCACCTGCCACTGAACTGGAAAAAAACAAACCCAAACCACTTTGTATATGCACCCCTGGAAGCAGCTGGAAGGACAAAAATTCAGACAGGTCTTCAGAGAGAACCTGGCTGAAGTAAGTTTGACACTGACTCTGTTGCAACATGTTTTCTGGTTTATTGGCCATCTCTGTGCTGGTGCCACTGCCAAGGGAGAGGGTGAGATTTGCATTTTCTTTTTTGAGGAGAATGCCACCACTAATGATCTCAAAAGGGTATTTCCATGGGGCACCTATTGCCACACAGAAGAGCTGTAAGCCAGGTTCTAAAACTGAAATCAGCTCTAAAACTTAAATCAGACTCCACCACAGCCATGTCATGGATGCAGAATTGTTTGAAATAGTCCTACACATTTTTCATAACCTCTGAATTCGTTTTCTGCTGTAATATCGTTCCTTACAAAAGGATACCTAGAGCCTTTGTAATGGTTTAAATATAGATACGGATTTGAAAATAAAGTGGTCAGCTGCCTTAGTGTCAGGAGTGCCAGTTTTTCATTGATTCCTGTTATTATTTGGTTGCTATAATAATGTTAAATTTAATAACAATTTGCCAATTATCTCTGATCTTTGAGTTACATTTAAATTTTTAATATTTTCAACTATTGCTTTGGT
>VYZU01062592.1:0-44565 GCA_013401355.1 Ceyx cyanopectus | reverse complement strand
AACTCTCTTTCCTTACTTTGACTATAATTTGGTTTGGGGGTCAGGGCTGCCCAGAGCCCATTGTGGCCGTTTTCTGCCATTTCCCAAGGCATTAGCAACTGCCATTTATAATGAGAAGATAGATGCAGAGAAAGAGGGTGTTTACAAAAAATAAGTGAACCCAAATAAACCCCATTTAAAATACCACAAAGGTTTCCAATTTTACATACTACAACCCAAAATGAATCAAATGCAAAATTCTGCTCCTTTATCACCATGTCTCTCCTTTACACCAGGATGCTCACTGAGTAAACAAGAGTTAAAACGCAAGAGGTTTGATGCAAGTTATCCAGAGAAGAATCCTCTCTCTCCCTGTCTACAGAAATACACACGGTTCACTTATTGAGGGTGATGACACCTTTGAATGAGAAAAGCTGTTTCAGAGCAGGGGAAGTACTGCAAAACATCTTGGAAGTGAAGAGGGAGAGTATCTGGGAACTGGGAGTTTCTGGCAGCCGCAGGTGGCTGCTGCTGCAGTTGGTGCATGATAAAGAGGCATGGAGAGGGAGGCGGAAGGTGCAGAGGACACAGAGCAGTTTCCAAGTGATCATCCATCACTGGTGGCTCTGCCTTCTCCTCTTCATGCCAACAGGTGATGGAGCTTCATCCATAAAACATTTCCTGGGTGTCACTAACTGGAAGACGCATTGGAGGGTTACACTCACTCTGCATAAGAAATAACTTCCCAGATGAAGGAGAGAGCTGCCACTTTTAAACTCCCTGAGCTTTCCTCCTCCCCACCTGTCCCTGCATGCTGCACCAAGAAGTCATCTGTCTCTTCCCACTAGCATCTCCTTTCTCACCAGCTGTTGCTATGATCCATACCACAAGCTCCTTTTCCAAAGGTACTTTTTATATAAGTATTTTGTATATGTATTTTATGTGGTTTTTATACTGTATATAGCCTGTATAAACCGTGAGACCCGTAGAGTCTTCTCATGTTCTTGGGAGGAAAATCAAGTTTCCAATGTATTCAACAGCCCCTCTGGCTCCTAGCTGTTTCCAGATCATCACTCTCTTCTCACATGCTTCTGAACTCATTTCCTGCACTCTGTACATTTTAATCTCTTTCAAGAAAAAGCTCCCAAATTTCCACATTCAATAAAACACAGCAACAGCATCAATTCTCTGCTTAGCTTAGGTGACAGGACCCTACTGACTTCAAAAGTCAAGATCTCCAAAGGTTCTTCTCCCCAAATAATTCAAGCAGGCAGATATGGGGAAAAAAAAAAAAGAAAAAGAAAAAAAAAAGCCAGCATTCAAGCAGTGCAAAGCCACTAATTTTCATTTACAAGCAAAAAATGGCTGGATGATTCCTTAAGTACTTTGGATTTAGGGTCTGAAATATGACTCAGGTTACACCTGATGGGAATCATCAGGTTTTCCTGTAATGTTCTGGAATTGAATGATTGCTTTGACAAACCACTGCGTGCATCAGCGACACTGGCAACCTCCAGAAAGAGGAATTAAGTCCTTGAATAGCAGGGAGAGGACAGGGGCTGCAGGGCAGCTGGGGGGCACTGCAGAGCTGGGGTGGGGGAGCTCAAGGTTGGGAGAGCTGAGGGCAGGGGAACCACAAGGCAGAAGGGGACGCTGGCAGAGCTGGGTATAATAAATGATGGACACAACTTTTTTGCATCCAGCTCTATCACTCCATATTTTTCACTAGAATTATAATTCAACCATTCTTAATACCAGTCCCTGTGCCATTTACTGCCTGACTTACCAAACCCAACTCACTTCTGCACTTGTGTTCCTACATAAGCAAATTGATGGTTCAGGCTGCCAACCTCAGCTGTCAGCTGTCCAAGTGTTTCTAGAAATACACTGCATTCAGTGTTAGGCACTAACTTGTCTCCTGAATGAGAGGTGGAGTATCTAGAGAGTATGAATCTCACTTGTAATTAAATGCTTCTAAGAAATAAAGTGGATGCAGAATTAGGGTGGGCATATGTCTTGGAGATAGAGATTTGCAGTCTGAGAAGGCTGCCTGTGTTTTGGAGGATTAAACAGCACAAAGGCATGGAAAGATAAGGGAATGAAGATGAGATAGAAAAAGAAACAGGAGAAAGAAGATCTAGAGACAGCAAAGTATCACAGTGAGGCAGAAGAAGGAAAAGCAGCTGGAGTCACTGTACAAAGAAATGGGAGAAAGGAAAACTCTATGGAGAGCCACTGAACATGGTAACTGCCTCCAGTCTCCTCCTGAGGAATAAATGCTGACCTTACTTCTTGCCTGGCTTGTCAGGGGCTGTTTGGTTGAGTAAGTCCTGCCCAGCAGCCCTCTCCCGCTCTCTGAGCATTAATATATTCATTTCATTATTCAATTATTTAAAACATTTCTTATGTTCCATCTATTTCACACAGATGGAGATGGGGTGGGCTGCTCCCTCTCTCTCTAAAACCTGCACCACAGGAGCCTCAAGTAAATGTAGGGCACCAAGTGCTCCTTGGCTCTCCCTCCTCCAGCAGCTTCACCCTGGCTCCCGTGTCACATATTCCCTTACCTGAACCTCAATCACCTTGTTTAAAAGGAAACCCTGTTCACGATTGCCACTGCTGCAGTGGCCCCTGCGAGGTTCAGGGTGCTCTGTGCTGCCTAAAGAGACCAAGTACATCGTCAGAGGGAAGCAGATGCACTGCTAGTAGCTCTCCTGTCAAACTCTGCCGGCCCCTGCAGGCGAGCTGCCTTCTCTCCACCTGCCAAATGCAAGGCTGCTGGTTAGACAGGGACGCTTCCCCTCTCCATTTGTCTAGCAGCTTTGGAGGGGCTAATTAGCTAGTTAGTCATGGTGTCTCTCTCGGGCTTGCAAACCACCATAAATCTCCTTCTCTCTCTCTTCCCTGTTCCAGGGAAGCATTAATTCAGATTCATGGATGGGAGACCTCCATAGACAATTTCAGGTCCTGAAGGCAGCAGGGCTCATGAGAGAGTGGCTGTCATTCCTCCTCCAACATAATTAGTCCCTGTGTCCCAGAGTGATGCTAAGAAATGCTATCTGTATCTCAAGAGTCAACAGCACCTTGGTTATTACACAGCCCTGCTCCACAAAGCACACCACCAGAATCGTAGGAAGTAAAGCTGGAAGACCTCTGCTGAATCATCTACATCCCTACTACATCATCCAGACTAGATTAAAATCATTCCTGAAAGCTGTTGGTCCAGCCTAGTCTTCTAAACTCTCAGTGGTGGAGAGCCCATGCCCCCACATCCTAAGCCCTATCCTACAGTATGTCAAAACAGCTTCTGAAAATTAATTATCTCTTCAAACAGAAGTGGGAGTTTTCCTGCTCTCCCCAATGCACACCCTAGAAACTGCATCCTCTCAACTCGTAATTTGGACTCACATCAGATTTTGTCCAATGTCACTGTCAGATAAACAATTCTCCAGGGGGGCTATCTAACTAAAGCTGCCTCATCCACAAAGAGATGACTCTGTCCTCTATTTGACTAGCAGTCCTTGTTTGCTACAGCTTACAAAACAGCCAGGCCTGTCTTCTGCTTTGCTGTGTCTCCTGCTGCCTGGCGTGGGCTGCTTGTTAAGTGACACTGAGAAACTGCAAATTCAGCTGTCTTGAGCAGCAGCATCTGTGTGGGGTTTGCCTTGTGCTTCCTGCTGCTTGTCACTAGAACTTGTGGGTGGATCCAGCTCCAAAATCCTCATTTGAGGCAGAGCTGGGTAAAGATTTTTCAGGGAATCAGCCAGGTATTTTTAGTTTGGATTAGCTTTTTTTTTTTCCCCTTCAATAAAGATAGCTATCTGACAAGGATTTTGCTGTACCTCTATTAGCAGCCTTTACTGTGCTCAACTCTTATAGGAGAGTTCATTTGGTGGAAACTCACTAGCAATCTGCATGGTTACCAACACTAAGGCATCATAGAAGATAAGGAAGGAGCACCTGGGGAATCCAGCCCTCTGCTCTGCTCTGAGGATTTCCTGCAGTGCACTTGCAGACTTTTGTCCAATTCTGTGATAAATGTTCTCAAATGATGGAGTGTTCAACTCCTCCCTTTGCAGGAAGAGTTCCCGAGCCAAGAACAACTCACTGACACAAAGTGAATCTGGATAATCAGCCCCATTTGCATTCTTTCCCTCCTGATGCTAGCTAAAGCTGGGTAAACAATCCTGAATGAATCATTTATTAGCTTAATTCTACCTCCTCCAATTCATGAACTGTCCACTAGCGTTTCCCAGTTTTGTTTCCTCCAGCTTATTTTTTCTTCACAATCATTTGGGTATGAACACAACACAATCAACTGAAGTCAGCAGGATAATATTTTTGCATAAAAGGATTATTTGCATAAAAGTAAGCTCGTGCTTTAAAGCTTTTGCTTGAACAGGGCTTGTCTTGCTGTAGCTTGTGCTTTGTGTTTTTTTCCTTTACAAACCATCTTCCATTTTCAACTTACTTGTTAGCAATGAGTTGGAATTTTACAACTGTCTTTCTTGAAGACAAGAATCATGTGGTAAGTTTTGCATACTATTGAATGGAAGAAAACAACTCCGGGAGTATTTAACTTCCTAGGAAACCACCACATTCACAATGTGTTTTCTCAGTGCCACACTGCCAATACTGCAGTACAAAAAAATGAGGATTCGGGTCCTGAAAGCTAAAAATCACAAGGTTTTGTGTTTTTTTTCCAAGTAATAAATGTTGGGTTCTTTTCATTAGACCCCTTGCTTTTTAACCTTTCAGGTCCATTTTCTTCTTCAAAAGCACAAGGGCCAGAAAGATGCAGCTTCAGTGAAAGAAAAAAAAAAATACCTTCAACAGTAAGGCTTTCAGCAACACAATGAATCCTACAAGCCTCACAACAAAACATGAATGCTGGCAACACCTAACTAAATAATTATGCACTAATAATACAAAGTAAACACTAGTTTCCAATGCTGAATTAGCTACCTGTTTTCGACAGCAGTTCCAACCTTCTTTCCTGAGATAATAACACCAACTCAGAAGGGGGAGAATGGGAACAGAGCCAAATTGGACATTTTGGGCCAGTGCTGGAGGAAGGATTTGGGTTCTTCAGATCTATTTACTCCCTATACAGGGCTGCCCTAAACAACAACATCTCCTGGGTGTCTTTCCAATACACCATGGGTAGCTACTGTCCCCCCTCTCCGTGCCAACTATGCAAACATCTCTCTTATCTTCACCTGGAGGGTGGTCCCTCTGCTCGCTGTGACAACGTCATTCCTCTCTCAGTTCAGTTAAACACAAGAGCATCTCAGGGACTGCTCAAGGACTGGACTACTTTTTCCAGCAGGGTCTAGCTCATCCCCTAAGCAGCTTTTTCTCCCTTGTACCTGTTTGGAAAGAGAAGCAGTCATGTCCCTCTCCAAGCGCGATGTGAGCACTCCCTCTGCTGTTCAACAGGGGCTTCAGGCAGGTGTGGCCGTACAGCGCTCCACAGCTCTTTGTGGCTGATGCCTTCCCACAACGAATAGCTATTTGTCTGGCAACTGTCTCACAGTGGAAGGGTTACTGCAAACACATGCTGGGAACGTCTTGCCACGGGAAACTTGTTAGAGTTGTTTCCAGTCCTCTTGCACCCATCAGGCACAGTGATTTTTTATTTGGGTGCAGATAAGCAGTGCCTGAACTCTCTGAGAATCTATTTATACTAGTGAACAAGAAGTTCATGATCCCCAGGACAGTGGGTGGCTTTGTATTTTTTTTTTAAGTGAAACCATCTGGCTAATTCTCTGTGGCTTGTGTGTGTGTGTGTGGGGGTGTGTGTGTGTTAGCAGAGTGAGGCACAGCCTGCTTCCCTGTCGAGGCTGTGCCTGCAGTCACAAGGGAAGAATTTGTTATTTTTGAAGTTGGCCTGGCCCATCCTAACCTCATCAGACAGGGAAGAGGTACCAGCATTATTTCAGACATTGATACCAGCAGATGAGATGTGGCACAAGAATGTATCTGAAAAGTTGTGGCCCCTGGTTAGAGGGATGCTGCCTTTCCTTATTTTCTCTCAAAACAAAAGCTGGCAATTCCCACATGTCACCTAACAGGTCATGAGGCAGGATGCTGCAGTGGCTGATACCCAGCCTCTCACAGTCTCATGTCAGTGTGACTGGACTCAGGATATACCCCCCATCACAGACCTGCAATAACACTGCATTTCCCCATGGTGGTCACATCAGCCTGTCACCCCAGGAGGAAATGGGCAGATGCTGCCCCGGTGCAGGGCCTGTGTTTCCAGCCCATCAATCCACCTTCTGGGACCAATGCCCTTGTTGTGTTTACATTCAGGTGCTATGGCCCTTGGGAATTCTGTTTCCCATTGCAGGCAGGTTCAGGCCCATCCTACCTTGTTTGCTTGTACAGCTTCTGGCCAGCAGAAGGGAAGTCTCTTGGATGATCAGACAGGTATACTGAGGGAATTCAGACAACAGTATCCCTCACTGAGTCACAAGCAAGATTAACCTGCCAGATGAGTGATATACCCTGTGCCAAGAACATGAAAATGATTCCCCTACTTCATTTTACTGATCCTGAAGCAGTCAAATCCTCCATTTGCAGCAGAGCTTCCCTACATCAATGAGGCTGCTGGCTGCCTGTGCAGGATTCCTCTCTGGAAGAGGCCCATGCTTGGGGCCAGCATGTCGCCCTCGCACTGAGAGGACGGTGGGTGCAGCACCCAGGGCTCACTCTGGCACCCACCACCAAACACAGAGCAGAAAAAGGTGGATAAGCAATCCCAGGGAAGCACTCTGCTCTGGGTTGGATGGTGGACAGTGCAAGCATGTGTGTAACTATGCTGCTCTCTGTCGGCTGCAGCACAGGGATCACAGAGTTTCAAATGCTGCTGCCAGTACTTTCATTCAAGTGGATTCTTTAAAGGGCTTGTACAGAAAATAAACCCAACCCAGATATTTGGGAAGTATTTTATAGCTTCCTATGTTGTAATGTGAAGCTGTGAAGGCTGAAAGTACATGAGTTTTACCCAATGAAAATTTAACTATTGGTGACTACAAAACCATTACATTCCTGATCAAATGCAAAACTGGAAAAAAACAGCCTGACCACAAGAATTCCTTTCCCACACCCAAACACCTGTTCTGCCTAAAACCTTTTTTGATCTTCCATTTTCCCCTAGCAACTCCCACATCCTTGCTCTTTGGCTCTCTAGAAGTCATTATTTCCATTAGAAAACTTACCTCCGGGGCCAGTGCCCTTGCAGCTGTGACTCCCCAGTTCCAGATGCTAATCTACACACATGCTGCCCTGTCCTGCTCTGCTCAGCTCAGTATGGATGTTCTCTGGTGTTTCAGGCTCCTTCTCAATTTCCTCCCCTCCCAAACTCCTTCTCACCTTTGGCTTTGTGTCCCAAGTTACTCTATAGCTGGAGAGGGCTGTCCTGTGTCCAGCTGGGTTGCTCTCTGCCCACTAGCTTGTGAAACCAGGCTTTCAACGGGAGAAAACATGCCTGGAACTAGGTTGTAGAGGTATTCTATAGGCTGCCTGATCATTAGGAATAGCCAGTAGGCAATAATCCTGTACTGGGAAAGATGGATTTTTTTTAGGTGTGTTTTGAGGCTGTTGTGAAATAAAGCAAAGATTATCAGAAAACATTTGTGAAAAACAGCATGAAAAAGCTAAGAGGATGAGCAGAGACACAGACAATACTTTTGTTTTCACTGCACCATTCAGTCTGCTGTTTTCTTGTCTTCCCTATACCAGAAATTCCCTCTGGGATTGGAGAAAAATTTTTCACTAGTAGTTTTGACAAAGGGTACTTTCATGAAAGTAAGCAATCTTTTCCCTTCATCATTTCACCTGTTCTTCCCACCATCACCAGTTTTGAAGCTCTAAAGGACCAGGCCACGTGCCCCCTCACATGCCTCATGGACCCTACTTATTCCCAACCTAGGATCAAATACCTGCTTCCAGTGTAATTATCCAAGGTCAATGCAAAGAGTTTATAACAGAGGAGATGGAAATCCTAGTGCCCTCAGTTTTCACTGACTAAAGCCTGGATCTATTTGAGTACCAGTGCCCTTGAGAAAAGCTGTCTCAAGAGTTACACTTCTGGCAGCACAGAACAACTGCTGTGCCATGGCTGACAATCCCCTTACCTCCATTTCCCCTTCAAATATAAAGACAAAAACTTACACAGGAGATTGTGAGAAAAGACATCAACTATACCTTCGTTTTTCAGGGGCTAGAATAGCAAGAGTTGATCCTTTCTCACATTCTGCATCTGATGCCAAGAGGAAGGGTCAGCAGTCTTTTGGGAGCACTGCAAAAACAGTAGAGCACCAGTGTGTGGCTCTTCTGCAAGAGCAAAGACAGCTAATTCTGTTGCTGGGTAGAGAAATACTTTAATCCAACATTGTGAATGTACAGGGATGTTTAAGAGTTGTTTAAGATGGATTTTTAGAAGGCTCACCACCCCAACCATCCTTTGCAGAGAGCAGTAAAGTCCCCTTTTGCAATACTTTCTGTAAGGCTGCAAAGTTAATTTTTCCCAGAGCATCGTGGTACTGCCTCTTATGCCTCACATGGACACAGTGGTGTCCATGGCATCTCTGAGAAGGATCTTCCATATCCCATGGAATAGGAGCAAGCATGCTAATGCCAGCCAGGGCTGCATCCCTACCCCTGCTTGGGACTCCAAGGCAATGAGGCGAAAATTAGAAACCCCACATCACACACAGTCCATCACACACTCCATCATGCACACTCCCGGCATGGATCAGTTCACAGCAGAGAAAAAAAACCCACAAAAACCAACCCAAAGCTCGAAGTGCCAGCTAAATACGAAGCTCGCCGTTGCCAGCAGGTGGCAATGGCACTCCACTCATAAGCTCTGCTCCCGTTTCTGGAAAAGGACGCACCGATGCCATCTGCAGAGCACTCGGGAGAAGCAAACCCTATTTTAAAAGAATGCTTCAACTCCGCACTACGAAAACACTTTGGAAAAGCGTGGGAGAGTAAATAAGGCCATTTCGTGTATAAACCGACCACCTAGAAGCCTCTATGTGATGGCAGATTCTCACTGCACAGGACAAACTGTCTGATTTTCTGTCTCCACCCTTCGTTTTTCCTCCATAGAGATTCAGTCTAGAATACTAAGAGAACAGGCTTATTTATTTAATTTATTTTTGCCTTTCCAACTCCTGTGATTAAAGAGACAGGCTTTTCCCCCTCCCCTGCATGTTCCATTCTGTGTGTAGGAGAAACAGTAGGAATCCAGCAAGGATCAGACAATCTCAAGCAACAGCAGGATGGCAGCTCCTCCTCCTCCCACCTGTAAGCCCCATCTCTTTCTCTTAGTTTTGAACAAATCCTTGAAATGCCCTTGAGCTGCAGTGTGTAACAAACTAACATCTATACAGATGCACACTTGGCAATACAACCCATTCCTGGGGAACCTGGGACCCTCCCCAGATAAGGGTAAAGAGAGAGCTGAACTCCAGTACAGCCCCCTCTTCTGCCTTCTGCCCCAGGAAAGATTCAGCACCTCGAGTGGTGGGGCTGCTGACCTTCCACTGATGGATCATCGGGACAGACAGGCTCTTCAGGGTTTCAAAATACCCCACTGACTAGAGGAATCACTTGAACTATGTCCCCCAGCTGTCAGCTTTCACCAGAGAACTCGGTGATGCTGCAGGCAGAAGGGGAAGGAGTCATCTGTGTGGCACAAAGCACTGCAGGCAGAAAGCAGCTTAAATGACAGGCAGGCAGGAGAGCCCTGGACAAGTCCCACTTGCAGGAGGTTGGACCTGGCACCACAGGAGAAAAGGTTCTGGAAGCTGCAAATAGGGGGGATGAAGGCATTCTGATTGGGATGGTTGAGCACAGCATCTTTTCAGTGAGTAATTATGCTTGTCCAGACACTGCAGCCATCATGGCACAGGGGCACTTAGAGACGAGGCTGTTTAATTAAAACAGGGTGTGGAGTAGATTCTGGGGAAGGGCAACTTGTCCAATAACAGCACAGACTGTGCAATTTCTCAGGGAGAGATGCTGATTAGAGAATAAGAGGCATCTCTACTGCAGGGAAGGGGACTCATCTCCTCCAAGGGGTACTTCACGGTGACTTGTCTCATTAGCAGGAAAAAAAGTCCCATCACAGGGCTTGGCTGAACTGGACATATTTCAAACTCCTCTCCAGCTGGCTGAGTGATTCCAAAGTGGGAGGAGAAATGTCCTTGAAATATGATTTCTCTCTCAGATATTTCCATCAGAGGCAGAAGTAAGTAATAACACACCAAGACATCACCCCTTTTCACTTTGGTTAATAACCCACCCCTCCCTACAGTGCAATCACTCCCTAGGCAGGGTGGGCTGCCCCCTCTGTGAGTGCTGTTGGAAGAAAGAGGGATCCAAGTGGCTTAACATGTTATAAGGCACCCTGAAGGAGGAAGGAGTAAGAGAGAAAAAAAAACAAATGAGATAAGACAGACTCCTCAACTGCAACTTGCTGTCTACCTTCACTGTGTCCAAGAAGCAATCCTTTCTCACCTTCTTCTTCTGAGGACCACACTGCAAGAAAAGAAACACTGATAGAGTGAATTACTGCCAAATGGTTAAGACCAATGCTGTGGTTCAAAAGAGGAAAAGACAATAGATCTCTAAATGCTAGCAGGTTGTGAGCCTTTCAGCCTTAACAGAAATGGTTATCTTAGATCATAAAATGGCCCATTTCCTGGATCACGGGTAGGTCACTTGGGGCAGGCCAGCAAAGGAAGGGAGAAGGGGAACTGGAGGGAGTTTATCCTCAAACATATTGCTGCTCGAAGGGCTTACCTCGTCTCACTGCTTTATCTTTATGTCAGCAGGATGTTCTAATTATGGGATGGGAGGATTTAGTGCTCCACAAAAAGCAAGACCAGAATAAATTAAAGAGCATTTTTCTCCACAAGAGCTTTGTCTGTGCTTCCCTGCAGCCCTCTGTCCTCCCCAGCTCTCCCAGTGCTGGGCTCCCCACCAGCTCTGTCAGTGCACTCCTTGGCTCTGCAGCCCCCACAGCCCTGAGCACTACCCTACACCAAACTCCACCAGTGCCATCAGGCATTAAATACTGTTCTCACTGCTCACTTCTCTCAGTTGCCTCTTCAGCAGGGAAGCTCCTCATGCTGTAGGAAGTCTAATGTCACAACTTTTTATGCAGCTGAAGCACATACATTTTTTTTAAGGTGATCTGACTCAGGATTTCATACTCAGCTTCACAAGGTAACAGGCATGACTCTGGGTATGCACAAAAAAGAGTGCCTGTCACCTTGCATGATGCTGCTTTGCATGCGTTCAGCTTCAAATCAGTGTACCCAAAAGGAGAGCTTGTCATAGCAAACTACACCAGAGCAGCTAATCCCATGTGACAGGTAGTCCACACCACATTATGAGCCAGCAGTTGGCTGCCGTTCTGTTCTGAGGGGGTGCTGCAGTCACAGGGAAGCCATGCACACACACACACACACACACACACACACACACACAGAGACAACAGAGTGAAAGACAGTAAAATCCTCAGAATCTCTTGCAAACACCACATGGGCTCATGTTTGAGGCAACGTACACATTCACTCCTAACGTGCTTTGGCAATTGCAACAGAACACTGTACAGACCCATTCCCAGGGAACCAAACAGTGCCTACTACAGCCAGACCTCAGCAAACACTACTGCAAATCACAAGCACTAAAAAGAAATTCCTTCACAAGCTACCAAAACGGTGCAAATTTATCCCTGCCTTTTGTCAGACAGGGATGAAGGGCGATGATGTGTTCAGTGGCTGGCACAGAGGCACAAATACTTTTGTGCACCAACGTGGAGCCTCATGCAGTACCTGAAATGTACATTGCCATATGGGAGCATAAACCTGAAACAGGGGGGCTACACAAAAGCATCCCCTAGAACTACAGAACTAAGGAAAGAGCTGTCTAGCATAACTAGAATTACAGAAAGAATTGTTTGAAGTGGTCACCTGGCCAGAACGTGCCTTTGAAGCAGGAGCTCCCAGTATAACTGAAATGCACTGGATGCTGTAACGTCAGAGAACCCTGGAAGCAGCTGTAAGGAATGCATAGATGTCTAGGAGTGAAAGAAGCAAGAGAAGTAGGTAGGGCACTGAGGAGAAGGGGACACTCAGAGCATCACAGGGCAGCACGGACAGAAACTGCCCATTCTCAGCCACTCGCTCCACAGATTTGCCCCTGTGTGGTAAGGATGAGAAAAAGCAGATGCTCTTTCTTCTCATCATTTCAGGGCAGTAGGGGCTCCTGCCTCCTGCAGAGTCCTTTGAATTGTCCAGCAGCACAGTGGCTGTTCTCAGCATTTTGCAAATTATCTTCTCGCACTGTCAGCCTTCACAGAGCTGATGGGAAAGGGCCGTGCAGCCCGGAGATGCAAATCAGTTTAGCTTTGCTGAAGCCATCGGAACAAAACCAGTTCCCACTACCTGATGGTTGGGATTTCATGCCAATGCTGAGTCCCCAACCACCTTGATCACAGGGGACTCAACTTTCCAGGAGTTGCTGGATGAGATAAAAGTATTTGTACACAGTCTTAAACCCCCTGAAATTAACTGCAAGACACCACAAAAAAGCTGAAGTTTGCTACCACCACCCAGCAGGCTTCTATCATGGCAAGTGAGGGCAATAGCTATTGCAGGAAGAAGCCAAAAAAGTAGCTGGATGGACACAGCAGTGAGTGTGGATGTGCATAAATGAACGAAGGCAGCAGAGAAAATCTGATCAGCAAAAAGGTTCCTGCACCATCAGAGCAAATGGGATTTTTTTATCTGCCAAATGTTAAATGGATGCTGAGGCATCACCCATGAAAAGGAATGTCTCTGCAGCATGGCTGGACACATCTTCTCTCTCCTGCCTGCAGAGCACAGAAACTCTGTTTCCCTCATGTTCTTCCTACAGGAGGAGGAAGGAAAAGAGAAAAAGCACTTCCAAAGAGGCCCTAACTCATCTCCTACTCTTGGATAAGCCCAAATTTATGGATCTGTCTGCCTTTGAGCCTTTATTATCTCCTTAAGTGGCTAGCTTTGTACACAATTTATTATAAAAGCCTGGAATCTACAGTCAAATTACAGATCAATTGAAAACTACACAGAAAACAATTAACATCTGGCAGTGGTTTCATCTATAAACCTGTCACAGGCTTTGCCAACCCTACATTCCTCTTCTGACATCCATATTTCCTCTCCCCAAACCTGCAGAAGATCCACTTCTGCATCTCATGGATCTGTGGGAGAGCTGAGTTGCCTCTCCCCAGTCCTGTGGTGGCAAACAGCTGGATCTATACCAGCAGGACACCATCTGAAAACCAGGGTGAACAGAGCATAACATATCATCTCTGCCTCCTCTAAAGATATGACCTCTCTCAGGTGATACAGAGAGAAGCTGAAGCTGGGACTGCCCCTTTGTACCAGAGCTTCTGCCTCCTCCTGAGCAGGTGGCAGGCAGGAGTAGCTCAGGCACTCTGGTTTGTGTTTTGCCTCCATCACTGCTTATTGATCTGCTTCTCTATGTTGTCAGAAGTCCACTGACTTCAGGCATCTCTGTCCTCCTCTGGTAGCCAGCCATGTACTTTGGGGAAAGACCAAACGGGTGTGAAAAAAAGAGAAGCCTTTCACGAGATCTCTCAGAGCTTCTCCCTCCCCTCAGACCTCCTGTGTTTTGTGTCAGTGAGAAGAAAGCAAAAAGAAACAGAGATGGCCACAGACAGTTCTCTGGGGAGTTTTCTGTGAGAAAGTCTGGGGTCAGAGCTCTGCTGCTTGAAGCCTGCTCTGATGAAACCTTCACACAAAGTACAAAACAAATGCAAAAGCACTGTAACCTTTGCATATACCCTGAAAACCTTTCAATAGTTAATTCCTGAAGATGAAAGCTGTCTCCATCAGCATGGGAGCCAGTATGGCAAACATCATTGCCAACATGTTATTTCCTTACCATACAGAGTTCAACTGCTTTTTGGCAAGGCTCTTCCATTTACTAGAGAAATGAAAGTTGGAGTTCAATGATCTTAAAAACACTTTTGTCCATTCTCTCATTTTCTCTCTCCTTAGATCTTCCATAACTGATTCCTACTTCTCTATCTCATCTACAAAACACAAAGACTCTGCTAGTTGAAATCACTTCAATGGACATTAAGGCAAGAACATGGAATAAGTAGGTAATCATGGTTTCAAGAAAGAACATCTAGCTTGGCTTTTCATTATGTGACGTGATGGAAGTACAAGAGAAAAGGGTATCTGCTGAGTTCATTCATGCTTCAGGTTGTAAGGCACAAGTTGACAGACACCATCTCCCACCCAATGTGCCAAGCACTGCCCATAATGGGGCTAAAAGGAACAAAGGTGAAGTCAGTGAGGGGACTGACTGCAACATTTCTAGCTGTTACTTAAATTATTTCTACAGCAGTACTGTTGTGCCTTCAGCCTAGTTTTCATCCCAGTTGAAATATTACAGTTGATAAAAATGTAAAACCCACAGTAGTCAACATGAGTCTGTGCTCAGCATTTTTGGAGTAGTGGGGCAAAACACACTTTGGACCTTCACCTGTCCTTCTCATTCCACCACTCCCCAGACATGTACCCATCCTTAGCCAAACGGCAGTTAAGGTGCTGCAGAAGTGAACTCCCAGTGTGGGTAGAAGAGCACTGAGCTGAGAGTGACTGGCAGGAATGGCTGCACAGGAGTAGCTCTGGAGATGGTTGCCTCCTGGAAAACTAGGGAGAGGAAATGGATGAGTGGACGATGCAGGGGAAGCCTCCGCCCTTCAGCGAGCTAAGAACAGCTGTTGTTGATGATGATTGCTTCCTAATTAGCTTGCTCTTGTATAAGCTTGATAATTTTATGTACCTCCAGAGGAGTGGATTAGCTCTGAATTCACATTGTATCCATTTGTGAAGAGTACCCTATAAATTATTTACCTAACTCTCCGAAATATTAGATCAAGAAGACTCTAAGTATGTCTAATTATATGGCATAATAACAGTGACTAGAAAGGCTTGCTGCATTTACAAGTGCACAGAAGTGATAAACTGTTTTTAATAGTTCCCATACATACCACATGACGTTACAACCTGGTACATGTTTACAGTTATGCTCTTATTACTAATATTTCTCCAAATAAGTTTTTGTATGGCAGGAGCACATAGAAACCTCAGCCACAGATATGTCCTTCAAGAGCTAAAGAAAATATACAGACCCTAAATAAAACTAAAAAAAATCACTATCCCCAAACATGTAAAGTTATCATGGTCATAATGAAACAAAATCAATTTGAGTATATACTGGTAAATGCCTCTAAACTTCGTAAAGACACTAACAACCTCTCCCAAGTTGCTAGCTCTGATTCACTACTGGTTTAAGTAGACTAACACAGTGATGAATCAGCTATGCTATAATTTTCACTCCTATTTTTGCTATGTTAGTACATTGTTACTTCATTACTATTGAACCACTATATTTTTTCTGTGCTTTGCAGTCAGCGTTCTTTTAACCCACAGCAAGCCTGGAGCCACTGGGGTAGAGCTAATGCTGAGTCTCATGGCAGTAGCACCTCAATTTTTATTTGAAGATGAAAGGAGACTTAGCACACTGCAATATTTACGGGTCCATTGACCTTATTTCAGAGTGAAGATGACATTCAGATGCAAGAAAACAGAATGGTATCAATTAATGCCAGCTCCAATTAAGGAGAAAGAAAATATAACAGAACATGAAATTGTTAGGGGAAAAGGAAGCAGGAAGAAATGAATCCAGAGAGGGCACTCTGAAGTGCAGTGAGGACATCCTTCCCCATCACTGTATATACCACATCATAGCTGGACTTGCCATTTTACACTGCCAGTGGGTGGTAGGCCCTAGTTGGAATTCATCGTGTCCCTTGGGCTTCTTTTTCCCTCCTTTGTATTAGAAAAAATATTTTGTATCTTGCTGGAGTCAAGCTATGGAATGCAAATGATCTTTTGTCTGGTTCAATATCACCTTAATGAACAAAGGTGCAACTCAGAGCAGCCATGGTTCAATTAGACACTCTAATCTGTGAATATCCTCTGAACATTTATATCCCTGCCAGGTATCAATAAAGCTAAATGGCACTGTCATGAGCAGAGACAGGTATGGGAATGAGTTTGGTTGGAAACATGGGATGTGGCAGAACAACCAAGTAAGCAATTAGACTTTACAGATGTAAGCAGAACACCCAAGGCATATTGTTTACATGTTCCACCCATGCAAGGAGTGTGCTGGGATCAGGCTGGGTGAGGCTGGTATAAAAGCATCATGAGATTGCTGTTAAAATGCACTTAGGGATCTTTACAAGAGCAAATGTAGAGAATGCAGAAGTCCAGTGCCACTAACAGTGTATTCTTTGCCTCATGTTTTTGCAGTAGAGTGATTA
The DNA here is from genome assembly GCA_013401355.1 of Ceyx cyanopectus. Lineage (NCBI taxonomy): Eukaryota > Metazoa > Chordata > Aves > Coraciiformes > Alcedinidae > Ceyx > Ceyx cyanopectus. Next base: position 28,157 of record VYZU01062592.1, on the reverse strand, counting down.
ACAGGGGACCCACGTACCGTAGCAAAGGAATGTTTCACGGTTGAAAGGTTAATTCTTGATTTGATTTGTTTCAGAAGTATTGGAGATTTGATGGAGGAGGGTGATGGGGTGGAGGATTAAGCGGGCTCCTGATCAAGGAAGAGAATGATTGCTGAGATAGGCACTAGTGTGCAGGGAGAATTGCACGGTTCCTCCCCAAAATGTATCTGATTTTTTTTTAAATGCTTTTCTGCTGCTGGATCCCATCAGTAATCCTCAGACTCCTAACATGTACAGTTTGCAGCTATGTTGCCCCCTTTTTCCTGCCCACATGCCATTCGTGGGTCACAAGTCAGTTAAAGGCAGTGTGGCTGGGTTTGAGTTGGGAAGGTGGTAGAGAGAAGACAACAACAACAACAAAAAAGAATTAAAAAGAGGGGGTTTGTGAATAAGGGAGAGCAATTCAAACCAAGATCCAGAAGTTGAATCTCTCGTGCTGAATGTTAACTTACAGAAAAGTAACCCAGCAACCTTGAAATACAGCAAAGCCCAATTTAAATTCATTACATTTAAATTAAATTTAAAGCCCATGTAAATGATTGACTTAGTTAAGAATATGTCATGTGGAAGAGAAAAAGTGCAGCAGCGACATGCCAGGCAGCTTTGGCTAATTTTACAATTCACAGCAAAATCTTTATACTCTGATTGCGATGTAAAAAAAAATATGCAGACAACTTATTAGCATCAATATTAGAGACAGTATTTATACTTCTCCCAAAGAAATTATTTAAGGTTTTGCAAACTCCACACACTTCACCTAATGAAATGTGCCTGCGTTGCACAGGTAGGAAGGACAGGGATCTCCATAGGAGGTATAGAATGGAAAAAAAAAAAGAGAAAAACAAAACAAACCAACAAAACATAGGAAGAATAAATGCAGTTATTTGTAAGTGGAATTCTTTCTCAGAATGCATGCTCTGAAGTGGGTAGAAATGCTCCAGGATCTTTAACTACCATGACCTTAATTCCATTGCAAAAGAACATTCCACTTCTATTCAATTGAGAGAAGAGTTACTGCGTTTTTGAACCCTTTTTTAAATAGTTAATCTACTGACAGTTACCACTGACACCAGTGGGCATCAGGTCACAGTCTAAAGGATGGTGTCACTGGAACATTACAAAACTACGTGATTTGTAAGAATATTAATGATAACATTAAGAAATTAATTCAGAACACGCTCTGTGCCTATTCATCCCCTCCCTACTACCTCATGCAATGATTTTATTGGGTTGGTTTTGGTCTACTGCACCAAAATTGCCTTTGTTTATTTTTTTTACAGGAAAAATAGCCAGACATAAACATTTATAATCTTTGATGTATTTCCAGCTGCTTGCTAAAATTTAGAAATAACAAAATTATGACACTGTGGAGCTGAACTTTGATAATATAATATGTGGTCAGAATAGATTGGTTAAGCAGAGACCGAATAGTCTTAAAATAGTCTTAAAATAAGACTATTCATGTCAGATAATTCACTCTCATAGTCTTAATTTCTAAGATAACTTTTATTTTCCCATATGAAGTGCAGATGAGCACCATGGCTCAGTGAGGAGTCCTACAGCAAGTTTGACCCCAATTTGATCAAGAAGAGATTGCCCCAATGAATTGCCTTCAAGACATACACTAAGGAAAAGTTGAAAGAGCTGAGGATGAGAAACAGATGTTTGGAGGGGAAAGGGTTAAGACAGAAAAGCATCTGTTTCTCCTGGGAGCTGTACATTTTCTTTTTTTTCAGCAGCCACTCCAAAAGTGTTATTACCTGTGTATGGCTTTGTTGCTTTTCTAGTCATAGTTTTTTTTTTCCAAGATGAACAGAAGCTGGGTGTATCTTGTAAATAGAACAGAGCAAAAGAACTCTATATGTTTTCCCCTAAATGACATAAGAAGAGATGTGCTTTATAAATACAATTGTTTTGCTTCATTTAGTCTTCTCATCGGTGCTGGTTCCAAGCAAGTAGGACTTCAAGAGTTAGTCAATTTAGTGCAAGAGGAATGAATGATGCAGAAGCTCATGAGCTCTGAATCAAATATAAGCTGTGCTTCTGGGAATCAGGGGTACCACTGGTGAGAGCAAAGGATGGGCCCTTGCTTGAAAACAGCATGAAATCAGAAGAGGCCCCTGGCATTCTCAATGCTGCTCCCTTCACAAGAAGCCAATCCACTCCTGAGGCTGAAAATGCTCGCAAGTAGTATTAAATAACCAATAAGAGAAAAATAATTTACTTGCAAATCACATGTCCTATTTCCAGCCATACAATGACTGCTTTCCCCTTCCTTTCCCCTTTCCCTCCCCTTTCCTTTCCCCGAATTGCTATGGTTGGAAAAGACCTTCAAGATCATCAAGTCAAACCACTATCCTACTCAACCAGTGCCACCACTACACCCCATAATTAAGCACCATTTCTAGACAGCTTTTAAATACACCCAGGGATAGTGATTCAACCACCTCCTGGGCAGCCTGTTCCAGCCTTTGGTAACCCTGCTGGTATAGCAGTTTTTCCTAATTTCCAACTTAAACCTCCCCTGGTGCAACCTGATACCATTTTTTCTCATCCCAGGGTTTGTTACTTGAGAGAAGAGACCTCTCTACACCTCCTTTCAGGTAGTTGTAGAAAGTGAGAAGGTTTCCCCTCAGTCTCCTTTTTTTCAGACTAAATAAGACCATCTCCCTCAGTTACTCCTCCTAAGAGATTTCCTCCAGTCCCCTCACCAGCTTCACTGTCCTTCTCTGGACCCTCTCCAGTACCTCACCGTCCTTCTTATGCTGTGGTGCCCAAAACTGAACAGAGTACTCAAGGTGCATACTCGAGGTGTGTGTACTCACCAGTGCCAAGTACTGGGGGACAATCACTTCCACAGCCCTGTGGACCACACTATTTCTGATACAAGCCAGGATGCCTTTGGCCTTCTTGGCTGCCTGGGCACACTGCTGGCTCATGTTCAGCCACTGGCCATCAACACCCCTGGTTCCTTCTCTGCTGAGCAGCTTTCCAGCCACTCTTCCCCAAGCCTCTAGTGTTGCCTGCAGTTGTTGTGGCCCCATCTTTTCTGTTTTCCTTTTCTGTCCTTTATTTTCTCACTTAGCATGTAGTGAGCCTGCTGCTGTAGGGGGCTGCGGGGGCAGATTGTATCAGCAGGTTAAAGATCAGGACAAATTCATGGATAACAGACTATAAAGAGATATGAAAGCAAATAGGCAAGAATGCATCTCCTAATGTCCTCAGTCTGAAAAAACCCAACACTTTCACACAGCTTGCAAACAAAATAATGGCCTAGATTACTGTTGTCACCCTTGAGGACATTCCATGTACTTATGAATAAAACCTCATCCTACTGAAGAGGAGAGATACCTCACATGCTGCTGCAGGACAAGAAGACAAGGGCAAATATCCTTCCTCACCCAATGAGTCACATTCAGAAATCCTACCAGCACAAGCAAGCATCCTCTGTCTTGGGAAGCTGGTGGATGAAAGGGCCTGAGGAGAAGGTCACAAATAGGGAATAATTTTGCCTACCATGGGTCTCTATAGCTACAGCACAGGATGGGTCTGCAGCTGGTTTCCAACATGACCCAGGAGTGGCATAGCATCCACTGCTGAATTGTTTCCTGTGGCACTTGAGAATCCAGATTATCCACCAGTCTTCACCAGTACTCTGATGCTGCTGAAGTGGTGCAGTCCTGACTGCAAATTGCACTTGAAGCCCAGCCAAGCCAAGCAGTAGGTTGTTCATGAAGAACAGATTGAGACAAGCTAAGAATTGAGATCTCTTCTCCTCACTCCCTATGGCTCAGCCCTGAACTGCCTTCTCCCATGAAATCCCATGGCTGAGGTGCAAGGCAGGACAGCTGTAAAAAATAGTAGTGCCCTACTGCTTGAAGAATTGTGCTCAAAAGTAATCAAGAGTCTTAAGGGGTCTTGAAAGCTGGGCACACCAATTTAAAGATTTAGCTAGAAGATTTTGACAAAGCTCCTTTAAATGGAGCAGATATTTGTTTCAGTGAATAGAAAAATACTGTATGAATTAAGTCTGCAGAATAGGAGCATTGGAGGAAGTGACCTGCATTGACTGGTAGCCAATACTGCACCCCTCATGATGTGTAACTAATAACAGCATGCCAGGCTTCAGCTTGCACACTAAATATTAATAACATTTTTCTTCTGATTCATCATTAAGCTAAAGCCTTGGTGCACAGCACAAACTGATTTCCAGACCACTCACAGCAGCCTCCCATGCTGCCTGTGCCACCCAGCTAAACACCTGCTAACCAGAGGTTTGCTGAAGGACCATGAAGCTAGTTAGGTCAGAAATGGGAGGCTTTCAAGTGGAGGAAAACAACAATCTGGGCAGGTAGACAGAGCAATGCTTTTGAACCTCTGTCCATAGATAACATACAGCATATGAAATTAATCTCTGCAGGGGGGCAGAGCTTCAGTCTGACTGTTTTGTTCTAAGGATGCAGGTCCTTCCCAACCCCTAACGTTCTATGATTCTATGCTGCAGATACAACTGGTGTGCAGTGTCCTCCTGCCCATTTCCTTCTTGGATAAATGTGATGGCACAACTAACTCTTGAGAAAGCCTTCCTCAAACAAGGTATTTACAGTGCTCTCAACCACCCCACCTACACCACCCTAAATAAAACTATGTCAGGAATTCCATTTCCATACCATTCTCCTAAAAAACTAGTAGTCACAGCCATGTTTTTACTAAAAGTGAGTCTTACTGCTCCTTTATATCTCTTCTCAAAGTGGTTTACAGTTCAGAAGCTTACACTGCCTGCAGCTAGAAAAAAAATGCTTGCCTGATCTATGGAGACCATTCTGCAGTGAGAATTAGTCAACCCATTTTTGAAATATGGGACTTGGCAAAATATAGATGATGTATAACAATTTGAAATGTTTTCAGTGAGTCTTAGCAACACCCTATCACAAACCCATCTTGTCTAAGAAGCTTCAAATGTAATGGTTTCTTTGAAAGAAGCTGGTGAGTTCCAGCAGGATGGGACTGGTTTTGAAAAGGTGAAATCTTGAGTTGTGAGACAACGAGGTAGAAACGTTAGAAGAGGGCATTAGATTTTTAAAGAAGGTGCCAAACATCTCCTGAAGAACTGTGCTTTAATTTAAAGACTAAATAAATGAAAAAGTAGTAGCTCCCTAATATATTTCCCTGTGAAGTTTTAAAAACATAGAAAGAGCACCAGAGGGTTGGTGGTTTTTTTTTATACACAATATATTTTTTAGTGAAAGACAGGAGATTTATTTCATTCTGTGTGCTTTGGAGTCTAGGGGATGTGGTAGGTAAAAGTTATGTGTGAAAATCCCAGAAAAACACTTCATATTTTCCTCATGGTATCTGGAGTTACTCTCCTCTTATTTGCTGACATGCAGAAATCCTAGATCAGCTGGCAGTATTTCTCAGTGGATATTGTGTTGGGAAAGGGTTCCAAAGACAAGAGTCCTATTCACCTGCTTGGGTGATCTTTGACAAATGACTTGAGAACTAGTCATGCCCAATTTTTTTGACCTATGAAACAGAGGAATAAACTGCACAGGCTTCCTACCTCACCCCTCTGAGGTCTCTCCTCATAGTGTGACACAGATACCTACACATGCTTGTGTACACCTATATGAACTTGCAAGTGTGAAGCATATGTATGCATACACAAGCAGGCATAAATATTTATGACTGCTCACTTCACATTCATTCTTCCTTTCCTCAAGTCACTGCATGTCTGCAGATTTTCCATCATTTTCCCCAGCCCACATTTCCTTCCAAACACAGCACTGTTCTGCTGCAGGTAGCAATTGTGGCAACTGGAAGAAGCTTCCAGTATTTCCTCCCTCCCTCCTTCCATCCCATCTTTTTATATATAAAAAGACTCATTAATACATTCTACATAAAGATCCTCACCTACAATAATACTGCTGCACTGCTCAGCAAAGGCTGAGGCTTAGAGGGGGAGATGGCACATCATCAAAGGTTTATTACTCTTATGAAATCTGCTTCAGAGAATTAGAAAGGTACAGACAATGAGCAACTTTCAAATAAGTGAATAAAGTGCATTTTGTGATTCACTGTCTCAGGTCTGTTTTTTTTTTATTATTGTTATTATCACCTCTATTTGCTAACTTGCAGAACTGTGAGCGGGTTGCACTGCCACACAAGAATTTGCCAGATTTTCTTTCATTTATCTGGCGTTTTGCCCTTTATTGCTCAATTGTTTTGATGCACTGCGATGAGACAGCTTTCTAAAAAGTGGTACTTTTTAAATTGCTTTCTGCTCAGGAGCAGAGAATATGTCCTGTACCTGTTGGCACAACTGCTGAATCAAAGCCTGTAGCTACACAGCTCTCTCTCAAACTCTTATTCCTTATCAAAGCATCATGTGTCTATCTAAAAGCACAGCAGAGGTTTGGATCATTACCCAGAACCAGTTGTTGATGAAACAGCATTACAAACCAAAGAACCAAGACATGCATTTCCAGATGAGGTCTGCACGACAAGTAAAATACTTCAAGACTACGTAGGAAGAGATTTGTTGGCCAAAGTATGTAAGAAAGAAAACCAGGACAGATTAAAAAATCAAATCAGGACTATCAAGGGTAAATTGATCTCTGCATGGGACTGCTGTTTGGAGGAAACACTTTGTGTTGCTGAGTTGATTGTTTAAGAGCTGACAGCGTGTTGTGCTGTCTGATAGGACATTGGTGGGTAGGGGATTTCTTCAGCAGCAATCCTACTAAGATCCAAACACCAGATAATGAACTGCACAGCCATGTAGCATTTCTCTGTGCCATCACTGGAGACAGCAGCTTTTCAGCTGAGTTTTCTCTGTTCTTAAGGCTGAAGTCTGGGGAGGAACTGAGTTGGTTTGTTCTTTCAGAAGCGTTCTCTACACTATGCATTCCTTAGGCAAATATTGGGGGTCTAACCACTTGTGGGCTTTTTTTTTTTTTTTCTGAGATAATTTTGCCTGTTAAAGCAAGATGACTGACAGGTAAGGAGTCCCTGTTTCCCAGGAAGCTGATGGATCAAGTATCTTCTCCCCACCACCAAGAGCCAAGGGAGTGCCCACAGCTCCCATTGCTTCCATGAGACCTCTCTGTTTTGTCCCAGCAAAAAAAAATTGCCAGGCTTTGAGCTCCATTTGTTAAGAGACACAGGCCTCCTCACAACTGTTTATTTTATGCACACCTAAAAAAAATTACATCAGGGAGATGAAGGTGCCATATATTCCAGATGACTTTTTTTTATGTCATTACTCGCCTGCCCCCTCATCACCATTTTCTTGGGTTTTGTTTATTTCACAGAGTTTGCTACCTCTAATGGCTAAGCCAGAGGGAAAACCACGTAATATTACTAAATCATTTCAATCTATTTACCTGCCTCTTACTCTTACAGTGTACAGCTAGCATTTCAAATCATACAAAGGCTAAGAAAGTGTAACCAATAACACCAATTTCAGGAGTANCTTGAAGATATTTTCAGAAGGTTGGAGGTTTAAGGCAATTTCCTGTATGTGTCCAAGAGTCATTAATTAATATTGATATTTAATGTGTTCCAGACTTTCATTTCTTGGTAATACTCAGAGCTATATCCAACTAACTCATTTGAGACAATAGTTTAGTCACATCAGAAAATAATTGCCCATTCAGCACCAAAGACTATCAAGCAACAAATCAGGGACCTTTAAAATTGTCTTACATATTAGGGAATTGGAGCTCTCTGTATCTGAGCAATTTAATGCCAGTTTTTTCCATCCCATGGAAATACCTTTCAAACCTTGCATTTTAAGTAAAATCAGTCTCGTGCTGTGTCAGTATTTTGCCCAGTGATTGATACTGTTTATGTCATCAAGATTTCTTCCCAGAAGGAAGGATGGATCAATTCCAGATTCCTAATACTAAAAAAATAAAACAACAAACCAAACCAAAAAAAATCCCCCAAAAGTCTAAGTATATGGTTCTAAGGGCCTAAATTATTTTCCCATGGTCCTGGTTGGCAGTATTGACCAATGAGAATCAGCAACAGAAGACAGAGTCAGATGTTTGCTGGTAGCAATCAGCCTTGCCAGCTTTAGAAATGTGCATAAACCACTTTGAACACTTTAGCTCCACTGCACACACGTCTCCACAGTGTTCCCAGGCATCCACCAGGGCTAACATGAAAGAAATGGGCACATGCAACAGGCAGAGCATGTGTTTGAGCTGGTCCTGTGTTTGGAAGAGCTTCACACAGCCTGCCTCCCACTGTGCTGACAGCCTTGAAGGTTTCCTTCAACAATCTCTACCTACACTGTACCTTTAACTCCTATTTCTGAGCATCTCAGTAAGACTAGACTAAACTGGAGAAATCACAGAGAAATTATTGTTTGGTTAAGGTTAAATCCCAGTTCATACCTCAAACCTCCTACGGATGTGCTATACAAACGCAGATGAGGAAAATACTTCAAGGTGCTTAGAAAGAAACCATACCACAAAGAGTACCTTTGAGAGCTGAGGCTTGCTGATTGTTCTCCAGTTTTATAAAAGCAGAAACAGCCACTTACCTGAAAAGAAAAAGAGAAAAAAATATCAATGATTTTTTTTTCTTAATAAAAGTACGTTTTGTATGAAACAAGAAAGAATAAAATGATTGTGATGCACTGGCAGACTGCATGTAGGATGCCCAGGACTGCAAAAGCAGGGAACCAGCCTGAACATATGATGGCAGAACTGTAGGATGCTGATGGGACTGAAATAGGATAGGATATGGTGGGAAATAATTAGGGTAAATTTGTAAACCAGTAGCAGAATATGTGGACAAGTTTCTTCCCACAAAGGATGATCCAAATAAAGGCAGCAGTCACATTCTCTGAGGTTTTATTCCTATTTTCTGCCCTTCTCCCATGTCTGTTATGAATTGGTACAGAAAATTTTCTTCCAACGTGCACATTGAAATGTGCCTCTCTCTGCAGATTGAAGGACTCATTCTCTGTGATAAATGTGGAGTTCAGAGAAATAGTTTCTGAATCCTCCTGTGATACTTCTCTCGTACCCCCTCTCCACCAAGAAAATAAAACAAAAAGGTCTGAGGAACCTGCAAATGAATTCCTTTCTGTGCAACATGTGTGTATGGTCCCATTAGCAGCAACACAGCAGGCCATCGATTGGGGAGGGGAAAATGGCTTTGTTTATGGTAATGGATTTTGAGACTCCTGGTGATAATTTATTTAGTAGGAATTTTTGCAGAGCTGGCTATTATACTGATGGAAACCCTCAGAATAGGATGATTTTAAAAGGGGTGGGGTGAAAACAAGTGACATTGCTTATTTTTTGATAAATACAGTTATTAAATAATTTGAAACACTGGTAAAATGTATCTGAGAGTTATACTGCTGTAATCCATAACACAAATTACATGGCTATTGACAAATGGCAATTTAATACANAAAAAAAAAACAACACAAAACCCAGCACATTAGGATGAGAAAATTGAGCCATCTAATCACCCTCTTTGAACAAACTGTGGAGCAGGATGGGTGGTGATTATTTCTAAAAGATTTAGTTCTAAAATATTAGTAATACAGATAAAGGATTAACACTAATACTGTAGGTGACTAATCTTGACTGTGCCATTTTAACAACAGCATTGCTACCACCATCATAAAGGAAATTAGCACTGATAATTAGATCAAATCCTTTATGTCAGTAATCCCACTTGAAGATATTTTCAGAAGGTTGAGGAGACTGCCTTTATCTGCTGCCAAAAAGCCTAACTCTTCCAAGGTCTATTATCAAAAACTGAAGAAGAGAAATCTAGAGAATTTAATGTTTCAACAGGGTTAATAGCAATCTTCATAGCATTTCCCTGCTCTAGCTGATAGGTTCTTGGGTCTCACCTTGCTGTCAGCACACAAGATAGCCCACAGAATGCCACGGACTATGGTTATGAAAGATGCAGATATCATCTCTATCTCTTTCACCTCCTGACCTGTCTGTTTAAGCACTGCTTGCCTCTGCCATTAATAAAAGAAACTGAAAACAAAATGCTGCTTTGACTGGGAGTCAGTAAGTTGATTAGGTTCCAGTATTTTCAATAAATGCTGCATCCATTCAACCCACAATGTAAACAGGCATCATTGGGCAAATATTAATTATGACAGTAGACATTGATGTTTCTTTTCTAAAAACTTTTTCAGAAGCTACTAATGGAACAGGATCCTTCACACTAGAAGACTGCCTCTCCATGTAGGTCCAATAGAAGTCACCAGTGGCAGCCAAGCTGAATCCCAGCTATTCTGAAGGAGAAAAGGCCTCCATTAGTGCACACTCCAAAGAGATGCTTACAGAAATTATTCTCATCTTGGCTGAGTACTGCTTGAATGTGATCATCCTCAGGGCCTGTTGCATTTGCAACTAGGAGTGGATGAAATTATCAGGTAAAGGGATGATGGAAGGAATTTTTAAGTTGCTTTTTTTTTTCATGTGTTCACTGCACCTTAAATACATTCAGTATTACTGTATTAATTTGTATGTAAACAAAAATATCGTGTCTCTAGAATGCAGGGATAGATAGATGTCTTCTTTATAGACTCAGAGAAATAAAACACTGTTTAATTGTCCCACATTCATGGATTTTTTCTGGTAGTCATTATGAAAGACAAGTTTGTAAGAAGGATTAAGAAATGTTTCCATTCTCTTGAAAAAGTTCTTCTGGTACAGTTAAAAAACATTCTGAAAGCATTTATTTCCTTGTCTGCTCTCTAAAACAATGCTGCAATTGTAATTCCAATAACTTTGTAATTCCAAAGTTTAATTATTAAAGCAAATGATCAGCATTTTGATGCATTAAGTTATTATTTACCTATAGCTAAAGCTATAAACCTTGCAAAGACATTTGCATCTATAATCTTCTCTAAGTCAGCAGCCCTTTCCACCAAATGAAGCCTGTGTCTAAGCATAGGATTCGAGCTTATATTTTCAATAACAGTAATTTTGATAAAGCAGTTTCCTTAGCAGATACTNGCAGCAACACAGCAGGCCATCGATTGGGGAGGGGAAAATGGCTTTGTTTATGGTAATGGATTTTGAGACTCCTGGTGATAATTTATTTAGTAGGAATTTTTGCAGAGCTGGCTATTATACTGATGGAAACCCTCAGAATAGGATGATTTTAAAAGGGGTGGGGTGAAAACAAGTGACATTGCTTATTTTTTGATAAATACAGTTATTAAATAATTTGAAACACTGGTAAAATGTATCTGAGAGTTATACTGCTGTAATCCATAACACAAATTACATGGCTATTGACAAATGGCAATTTAATACAGTGATTAACTTCAAAACAATGTGAATTCCTCTGTTGTGCCTGTATTTATTTATTTATTTGAAGACCTAGTATATAGCATAGGAAGCAGGATGCATGCTGGGATCACCAGATGCTGTTCTGTTGCTGGTCTCAGATTTACTTTCTGCCTCATCTCCCCAAAGGATACACAACCAGGAGTAACCCAACCAATTCCCTTGCCATCTTTAAGTATAGATCAACCCTGGGAAGTGTCCATGGGGATAATTCTGCATAAATACTCCGTTTCAGTTAAGCAGTCTCTTTTGCATATAGAAGTCTTCCTGTCTAGTCCCAACCTAAGAAAAATCCCCAGAGGGGACAAAACCCAAACCAAATCCACAACTTGCTTGAAATTAATTCACATAGATGATTTAAAATAGAAAAGAGGTAACGATCTCATCCTTGACATAGCCTATAAGGAACAGACACTTGGCCTGAAGGATCAAGCCACCCACTGTGCTATCTAGTCTTTTGCAAACACATCCCGAGACAGATGCACCCATCAACTTAGAGATGTCAAACCTTTTGCAGTAACACTGCAGAGCTACCAGCTGTAATGGGATACTGGGAAATCAGATCATCCTACATTTAAACTGATTTCTATCACTGCTCCTCTTTGCAGTACAGCACTAGCGTTAAATGCAATAACATGCTGTTGCATGGTCACTTAATTCTAGAAGTAAATTCGATATTTACTGGCATCCCCTATCCAGAGACACACAGTGTACACATGTACTGGAGCTGTTAGTTAGAATTACCTTTGCAATACCTCCCGGGGAAAACCAGAACAGCTTAGGCATCTGTCTAGGAAGAAAGGGTTGTCATTCTCACCCTAGACAAAACTGTTTACAATTTCCTCTGCATCTTGCTTTGCATTACTGTTATGGCCCAGTTGCTGCCTTGGACACATATGGGTTTTGCTACAAGAAATAAGAAGGACCTGTTCCTTCCATTGCTTTTAATATTTTCAAAGGAGTTGAACAATACAAATAAACACTTCATGAGAGCATTTGCATGTAGTTAGGAACAATGTAAGGAACAATGCCAGTGTTCTTTTGATTAGTGCTAGTGGAAAAATGTTTTTTAGGAGAGCTGTTTCCCAAGTCCACTATACAGAGTCCTGAAGAACTCTGAGGTCCTTCCTTTAAGATAAAATTTTATCATTGCATTTTGAAGATTCCTTTTATGGCATGGAAATCTGAATATGAATTTAGCTTTAAATCTCTAAATGGGTGCAGTCAAATGAAGGATAGAATAATTGTGGATGATGACTGTCTGACAAGCATATCCTAAAAAGCAGGCCTGAGTGGCAGAACACCTGGGATTTGGGTTGAACTCTTGCATTGGCTCATTTTGTGACCTTAGCTAAGCCAGAACTATTTTGTGTGCTTTCCTGTTAAATGATACTCATCAGGGTAGTCCCACCTTTTGTTAAGTCTGTTAGGATGCTTAAACAGATATAAGGTAGTTTTTCCTAGCACATAGGAAGAGCAGCTGGCAAAACTCCACTGATGTAAAGGCACAGTAGACCCTTGACAAAATCTACTTTTTGATTTGAAGTAAGGATACAAAATTTGGTTGTATTTGTTCTGACAAGGGTTCCCTCAATCTCTCCTAAGGAAGCTGTTCCACTTCAGTGAAACAAGTATAACTTGCCCAGAGCAAGACTGTTACTCTGTTGTAGTTAAGGTTTCCAGTTCTGGTTTCAAGGACGTGAGTAGGATTTTGCATCTCCAGTTACTCTCCCCACTCCAGCAATAAAAGTTTCCTTAATTCAATTCAAGCCTCCCAACATCTGGAGGGTAGACGACACGAATGATATTGCATTTTGCAGCAAATAACATGCCTTGTCAAAAAGACTTCCTCCAACTCGTGTTGGGATAAACTTGACTGGGTTCATTGCACCTTTATGGAAATATCAGTGACAGAGCATGACTGTGGATGACAGAGGTAGTGATATGGACTGGACACCAACACTCCTGCCAGGGCCAGGCTTTCCTTGAGATTTCCTCTCTGCAAGCTGACCTATCCTTTCCCCTGCTTCGCTTGAGAATCTTGATGAGAAGAGAGCCCGCGGTGGGATGGCTGCAAATGTAATGCAATCAGAAGATAATGACTTCAGAAGGAGAGGGGAGGGAGGGGATAATCAGCAGAGGCAGATGAACTCCCAAGATATATAAAAAAAAATCCAGACTCTGTTTTCACGCAGATGTCCCTAGTAATGAAGAATGAGGGAAGAGGAATACTGAGAAAGAGGTGAAATGGAAGACGATTTGTTTCTAAATAGCACTATGTCAGAGTTTTCCATGGGGTGTAAGTAGCTTCTTAAACTAAGAGTGTCTGGAAATACCCCAGACAAATTCAGACGTCTCAGCTCTTTCTCTCTCTCTATTATACACTTACCCATGCCACAATTTAGAGTTAGCTTTAGTGGGAATTGAAGACAGGAATATAAAATATGCAGGGAACATCCCAATCTCCCTTCAGGCTCAGGTTGAGCTCAGTGTCTATGAAAATATTATGCAAATATGACAGTGTTTTCTTTGGGCAAGCCATTTAACTGGAGCTTTCAACACCTCAGAAGCCTGGAGACAAAGGGTGAAGGCAATGATAAATGCAATTTATTTACAATGGGCATGAAAGGGAAGGTATAGAGGCAGCTGCTCCTAGAGGTGATCTCCCCGGCTAACCCTATGCAGTCTGCTCAATCACAGAATTCAGCCTTCCCTCCCAATGTCTGCCAGTTTCCCAGGGTGAGGGGCTTCCAGGGATCATTCCGCTCAGAGGCTTCTCTCTCCCTGCCTAGCTTCTGCATTTCTTATTCAGGTATGTGACTTCCACAGGCAAGAAGTTTTAACTTCTAAAACCAAAGCAGTTAATGACCTGACCTTGGCAAGCCTCGCACAGATACCAACCCAGGGTTCAGACTTGGGAGAACTGAAGATTTTCAGCCCCTTTGAAGAGAAACTATACACAGGTACAGTACATTACTCTCCTAGAAATTCTCCTAGCCTAATGGTATCAATACTTAATGGCAACAGGTCTGAGCACTGCACATGCACTACAGGATGTGAAGCTACCGAATATAAAAACAGACCAAATCAGACTGCTAGGATACCACAGGGAGCTGCTGTGCAAAAAAAGTCTGGAGCTAAAATGTCTTCCAGCACACATTGCTAGAACCTGTGTTGTGGCTAAGATAAAATCAGAGGCCTTGAATTCTCAGGTGGTTATATACATCTCCTTTAATCCCTCTCATATATTTAAGCGTAGGTGTTAGCATCAGCATCCTGAACAATTTCCAAGCAGCATCCATATGCTCTGCCTTTTTCCATTCCCTCAGCAGATGAAGTGGCTAAGCTCCCCTCGTCTCCCCGCACTAAACGCCTGCTCTGTCAGAGAGCACCGCCGCTCTCACGTCAGCAAATTAAGTCGGGATGGCTGAGGGCATTATGGCCTGCAGCTCTCCATCAAACCTCTCTCCCAGAGATTGCAGTTCCCTCATAAGGGACAACCAAACAGCTCCTGGGTCAGCTGCTGCACTTTACAGCTTGCTCGATTAGCATGAATCAAATTGATGTCAGCTTACTTTACCAGCCTGGCTGTAAAACTGTGCTAGGGAAAGGGCTGCTTCATGAGCCATTCAGCTGTCCCTGCTGTGGGGTGGTAATATCTGGTAGAAGCTTGAAGCCCAAACCACTTGCACCCCACAAACCTCATTAGTTGCTGAGCAAATGAGAAAAAGTATGTGGAGTGTTCCACCCCAGAAAAAGCTGCTATATGGGGAGAACTGCAGGTGAGGTGACCTCAAAAAGCCATGTTTCCAAAGGATGACCCAGCATAGGAAAGGTGTAATTAAGTTATTCTTTATTATTATTACCCCTGAGACCCAATACCCTCTCAAAAAAAACCTTAATCCTTTCTAATTTGTTCTAAGTAAAACCATTACTTATAAGTATGACAACTGTATTACTAATTATGCAATAATTTTATGCCGAAGTACTAGTAAAAATGGCCTGAAGTCTAAATTAGGCCTAATAAAGAATTAATTTAATAAATCACTTGGTCTAAAAAAAAATAATATTTACTTAAGTGTTTGCTGAAAAATCTCACATTACATTTTATTAATACTACATAAAGTAATTGTGTAATTAGAACTTAACTTACAAGTTGGCACGATTTCCCTGATAACGATAACTTGATAATGATGCCCAGCATTCACAGAGCACTTATCAGCCAGAAAGATCCCCAAATACTCTGCTTAAAAAATGCACCAGTGTCCAGATGTCACTCCACTCATCCTAGAACTGCAGCCACCTCTGGGCTGAAATTGGGCAACCATTTATTAAGAGTGTGTCAGCACTCTGCAGCAATTTAGGAAGGATGCCTGAAGAATACAGAAATGTTTGGATTTGCCTGCTGAAATATCTGTGCACATGTGTCTGAAGGGGAGACTCAGGAAATTATTTCTTGTGGATTCTACTGAGAGAGCTGGTGCTGTGAACATTGCCCCTGCCTGTGTCTGAAGGATCACAGGTCATGCCTAAACCACATTCCTAAGAAAGCAGGAAGAAGTCTACAATGGTTTGAGAAAAAATAAATCACAATTACTTGGTCCTGATCAAGCAACATGGGCACTGAGGGGAGAGGCTGAACAGTCCACCAGCTGCACATGATTCCACAATACTGCAGTTTGGTTTTTTTAAAAACTAATTTCCATTCCTTTTTTAAAGGCAGAAAAAGAAACAAATAAAACAAAAATATGCCATCTAATCCTTCCGCTCACACACTGGAAACAGATCATGGCAGCTAAAATTAGTCCAGATTAAAAATTACTTGCTCGTGACCTCCATCAGTAGTTTTGAGTGTGCTGTTTACATGCAAGAGCCTCCTAGCAAGACACACGTTACAAAAGCTTTAATGCATTGCATGGGACTCCTGGGACACTTGCTGTTCTTGTTCCCTCCCCTGCCTGAATGAATCTTTACCTCCTCAAAGCAAATTCTGAGTGCAAATATTGCCAATTGTGAATTTAAAATTTGTTGTCAGTCAGCTTTACCTGAAATCTACTCTTTCTACAAACCTTTCTCATCAAAAATGTTCTCTCTGGAATAATCACAGGATGTGGATGCCAAGAGAGTGTCAATGCAATCAAGAAAAATTGGTGAAAGAATTGAGAAAACTACTTGACAGCACTCATCCAGCTTGGATGAAGACTACTTAAACATTTCATCTGCTTTCCTACGCTACAGGAGCTCTTTTGACACCATTGTGCTTGTGCTCTGCTACACTGCTGGTTGCTCTGAGCATCCACACCTCTGCCACCAACCATATAGACACCTGAACTAAAACATCTGCTAGCTGGCTGCAGCTGGAGGCTTTCATCACAGCTGTGCACCAACCAGGAGAAAAGGGTGTGGTACATACAGATCTGACATGTTATATCTCTCTGCTGTCATCTTCCACTGTCCAATGACATCAAACATGGGTCAGCAGAGCAGACTGAACACAGGAAGACTTATATTGAAATATATTTCAATATAATATGGAAGTTGCAAGAAATATAATTTATTCAACAATGAGATGTGTTGCAAGCTCTACCACTACAGCAGAATAATTTCAAGTAGAATTGGTGGAGCATTTTCAAATAAATAATTTCTGGTCAAAATGGGATGTTTATTGGAAGCCAGAACACTGAAAGTTTAGGGGAGACTATCTGAGCATTTCCAAAGGTGACAGAGAGACCCAAATCAAAATACTTAACATTTTCATTCAAAAAGCAGACCAGACATTTTAACACAATTGTGCTTCATTAAAATGCTTGAAAAGTTTTGGGTGTAATCCAACGTGGATCAAAAACAAAATTCAGAAACTCAGAAGTTGTCATGACAGAATTATCATTCTCCAGCATTCTTGAGTTTTGAAAAGGCTGGAGAAGGGAGTGGGGGGTACAGTTGTTTCTTAAAATCAACAATAAAAATGGAATGATGCCACAGAAAGGAGATTAAAAATTCAGATGTGACAAAGTTCAGAGATGCATGGGCTTAAGTTTGTAGTCTGGGCTGTTGAAGAGATACAGGCTTGGAGCCACTTCTAAATTTATCCATAAAAATCAGGATGTCTCCTTTAGAGACATGGTGCAAGTGTGATCTGTGCTGACAAAGCTCTGAATACAGCTAGTTAGGGACCATCTCCACGAATTCCCAGATCTGATGATGAGCTGGCAGTTGACACTGTGTGTGTCAGGGATAACATTTTGTTATATGTATCAACAAAGGCATTTAATTTCTGCATGAAATTCCTGCATTTACTTTCTGGATGAAAACTGTCCAGTCCCCTAAAGCAGTGAGATGCATGTTAAAAGAAAGAGGCTGTTTGATCTTTCCTTTGTGGAATTTCAAACCTCTGATTTGCAAATCTTGTTCAACTATCATCTTTGAACTCCGGCGCTAGCCTTCTGTTTGCACAGAGGCTCGTGCTAAGTTGACAGATTCCAGTGGCCCAAACAGCCTGCCTGCTCACTGATGCCACTGTCTTCACAGCACAAGGAATGAGAACTACATCTCTGAATTTTTAAGTAGAGATCTGTAGAGATGTACAAGAATGCCAGGAGGAGAGGCACATGCACTGAACTGATTTTCTTCCCCAGCCCCCAAAACTCAGCTAAGTATCACCCATTTTGCAGCTGGCTTTACTTTTTAGTGTAGAAATATGCCCTCTGGTATTCCACCTGCACAGAACATACTACACTTAGGCTAAGTGTAATCTTAACATATGCTAGCTCACATACTTGGAAAGTACAGTGGGAACCAGAGGCCTGGACTTCAGCTTCTCTCTTCTAGTTCCTCTCAAGTTCAACTTGCCATGCCTTAACTGAAGGTTTGGAAGATGTATACTAGCTTGATGTATCTCCTACAGCAAAGGGCAGCAGAGAGATAGAGGAAGAGAGATGTGAAGACATGTCAGACACATCTAACAGAGGTGTTTGACTCCCTTTGCTTGGCACATGTAACACTGTATGTACAGTACAGTTCTGTGATAAAAATGTGATGGCAGAAGAGAAATGCAAAGGAATTCACAAAGCATTTCCAAGAGAAACCAGGTTTGGTAGATTCATGTACTTTAAGGTCAGAAGAGAGTTTAAAACAATCCCTCCTGGTCTTCTATATGTCACACACCTTTAATTTTCACCTACCTATCCTTGTACGTAGCTCAGTGACTTCTTTGGCTAATGCATCCTTTTTTTTAGTAATGTATCCAGTCTTGAGTTGAAAGTGATGAAGAATTAGCATGTCCTAAGGGAGTTTGTTCCAGTGTTTGGTAACCTTCACTGTTGAAAGGTTGGTCCTAATCTGAATCTGTCTGACATCAATTTCCCTGTTTTGGTCCTCGCTCTGCCTTTCCCCACTAGATTAAAGTGTTTTGTAGCACTATGTATTTTTAGTTTTTTTTAAAAAAACAAGTTCCTCTCCTCAATCTTTTCAGATAAATTAGACTGATCTTGAAGTCTCACTGCAAGTCATTATATCTGATCATCTAACTCATGTTGAAGACTCTTTCTGCACACAGTGCTGCAGCAGGCTCTGAAAACGTAGATACCAGAAAAAGACACAATATCATAGAATCATAGAACCGAATATCTCTGAACTGGACTCAAAAGTGCCATATGAGACAGAAAAGCGGTTCACATTATATTAATTTGTTGTTATGTTCATAAATCTGTGGTCTTTAAGCCCCTTTTTACTACTGCACTAGTGGGAAATCTGAGATCCACTTGTACACCACCTTATTCTTCCTTTCCAGATATAGTCCTGCCATCTGAAAGCACAATCTGCTCTTCTGCGTCTCTAAATATCCAAATTAATTTTGGGTGCACTGCATACCTTTGTATGAAGAGATGCAGCCTTTCTGAGCAAACCACGTATTAGAATCTTGCTGTCATTATTTTTTTGTATCCTACTAATCTTTGTGTCATCCACCCTTTTTATCAGCATACTTATTCTCAGATCATCAATGAAAAAGCCGAATAAAATGGGGCTTTGTACTGATTTCTCAGAAGCCTGTCTGCAATGCTCCCATCTGATGAAAATTCCCCATTGACAAGCGCTTTCTGAAATCTGTCATTAGCTTTCTCTCGAGTTATTTAAACTCTGCTTTATTGGTATTGCATAGTGTTAACATATTGTCAGAATGCCATGAGGAATGACACTATTTTAGAAAATGTCCAAATATGAAGTCATCTTTATGGACCAGACTTGTAATTTGACAAACAAACAAACAACAAGGCAACAAAACCAAACACAAAACAAGCAGACAAAAAAAAACCCCAACAAACACCCACCCAGATTTGTTTGGAAAAGCCTATTTTCCTTAAATCTGTGTTGCCTAGTGCTAATGACATTGTCACCACCTTATTCTTTAGCTGCTGAATTCTAGATATTAATTTTCATTCTTGTATTCTTAAAACAATGTCAAAATAACTGCCCCACTGTCACTCAAGTAATCCTGGTTGTTTTGAATGCAGCACAACACTAACATTCTTCTAATACTTTTGGTACTCTCCCACGAAGACTTAAAGTTAAGATTCAGAGTTAAAAGATCTTAGAGTTAAGAGCTGGAGATCCCCTCAATCACCTCTTTTGAGCTCTATAGCTCAAAGGTAAGGCCCTGGTGTAAGTTACCAGGGCCTATAAATTTCAAATGTCTACCCTTAGTAAGAATTGCTCACAATCCATCATAATTAGCTATAAGCTGAAAAATACCACACTGTCCTCATAGTGGAGGAACAATTACCATGTTCTACCCTAAACCACCTGCAACAGGCTCCTAAAAATTCTTCTACATTTGGGACTTGAGTGAACTCTGCTAACTTCCCTTCCCACCTTGGAAACCCCCCAGAAACCTCCTTCACACCTTGGAAATGCCCCATATGGAACATCTAGGAAGAAGCTGGCTTTACTTGAACATTATGCAGGGTTTTTCACACTTCATCAGAAGACTTGCAAATGAATGCATTGCTGATCTTGAAACTGGTAGCTAAGGTTCAACGTGGGCAAAAACAGAGACTTCCTCTGAAAAACGGAATTGCTTTTTCCATCACTGGAGACTACACCATTGGCCTGGAGAGACATTGCTCTGACCTATGATCCATGCACTGTCTGTCATATAGACTTCTTTCTGGATCCTCACGCTTGGACATTATATAAATCACACATTTGCTAGAAAACATTTTTAAGGCATGAATTCCTTATCCATTTTCACTGCAGCTGAAATTATTGCCCAGGCTCACATCAGCCTACCCTTCATTACAACATCTTTTTCTTGGCCTTAACACTGCAAACTTGCCTGGTGCTCAAATCAGTGCAGAAAGCCAAAGGTCACATTCCCTTCCTGTCATTTGGAGTATGCTGCACCTTTATCTAAACATTTCTTCCAGCTGCCTCTCTTCTGCTTCATGAAACACAAGCTTTGGCTTTACTGTGAAGATATATNGGTTGGTCCTAATCTGAATCTGTCTGACATCAATTTCCCTGTTTTGGTCCTCGCTCTGCCTTTCCCCACTAGATTAAAGTGTTTTGTAGCACTATGTATTTTTAGTTTTTTTTAAAAAAACAAGTTCCTCTCCTCAATCTTTTCAGATAAATTAGACTGATCTTGAAGTCTCACTGCAAGTCATTATATCTGATCATCTAACTCATGTTGAAGACTCTTTCTGCACACAGTGCTGCAGCAGGCTCTGAAAACGTAGATACCAGAAAAAGACACAATATCATAGAATCATAGAACCGAATATCTCTGAACTGGACTCAAAAGTGCCATATGAGACAGAAAAGCGGTTCACATTATATTAATTTGTTGTTATGTTCATAAATCTGTGGTCTTTAAGCCCCTTTTTACTACTGCACTAGTGGGAAATCTGAGATCCACTTGTACACCACCTTATTCTTCCTTTCCAGATATAGTCCTGCCATCTGAAAGCACAATCTGCTCTTCTGCGTCTCTAAATATCCAAATTAATTTTGGGTGCACTGCATACCTTTGTATGAAGAGATGCAGCCTTTCTGAGCAAACCACGTATTAGAATCTTGCTGTCATTATTTTTTTGTATCCTACTAATCTTTGTGTCATCCACCCTTTTTATCAGCATACTTATTCTCAGATCATCAATGAAAAAGCCGAATAAAATGGGGCTTTGTACT
Organism: Ceyx cyanopectus; assembly: GCA_013401355.1. Lineage (NCBI taxonomy): Eukaryota > Metazoa > Chordata > Aves > Coraciiformes > Alcedinidae > Ceyx > Ceyx cyanopectus. The sequence continues at coordinate 6,588 of VYZU01062592.1, read as the reverse complement.
GATTTCTCAGAAGCCTGTCTGCAATGCTCCCATCTGATGAAAATTCCCCATTGACAAGCGCTTTCTGAAATCTGTCATTAGCTTTCTCTCGAGTTATTTAAACTCTGCTTTATTGGTATTGCATAGTGTTAACATATTGTCAGAATGCCATGAGGAATGACACTATTTTAGAAAATGTCCAAATATGAAGTCATCTTTATGGACCAGACTTGTAATTTGACAAACAAACAAACAACAAGGCAACAAAACCAAACACAAAACAAGCAGACAAAAAAAAACCCCAACAAACACCCACCCAGATTTGTTTGGAAAAGCCTATTTTCCTTAAATCTGTGTTGCCTAGTGCTAATGACATTGTCACCACCTTATTCTTTAGCTGCTGAATTCTAGATATTAATTTTCATTCTTGTATTCTTAAAACAATGTCAAAATAACTGCCCCACTGTCACTCAAGTAATCCTGGTTGTTTTGAATGCAGCACAACACTAACATTCTTCTAATACTTTTGGTACTCTCCCACGAAGACTTAAAGTTAAGATTCAGAGTTAAAAGATCTTAGAGTTAAGAGCTGGAGATCCCCTCAATCACCTCTTTTGAGCTCTATAGCTCAAAGGTAAGGCCCTGGTGTAAGTTACCAGGGCCTATAAATTTCAAATGTCTACCCTTAGTAAGAATTGCTCACAATCCATCATAATTAGCTATAAGCTGAAAAATACCACACTGTCCTCATAGTGGAGGAACAATTACCATGTTCTACCCTAAACCACCTGCAACAGGCTCCTAAAAATTCTTCTACATTTGGGACTTGAGTGAACTCTGCTAACTTCCCTTCCCACCTTGGAAACCCCCCAGAAACCTCCTTCACACCTTGGAAATGCCCCATATGGAACATCTAGGAAGAAGCTGGCTTTACTTGAACATTATGCAGGGTTTTTCACACTTCATCAGAAGACTTGCAAATGAATGCATTGCTGATCTTGAAACTGGTAGCTAAGGTTCAACGTGGGCAAAAACAGAGACTTCCTCTGAAAAACGGAATTGCTTTTTCCATCACTGGAGACTACACCATTGGCCTGGAGAGACATTGCTCTGACCTATGATCCATGCACTGTCTGTCATATAGACTTCTTTCTGGATCCTCACGCTTGGACATTATATAAATCACACATTTGCTAGAAAACATTTTTAAGGCATGAATTCCTTATCCATTTTCACTGCAGCTGAAATTATTGCCCAGGCTCACATCAGCCTACCCTTCATTACAACATCTTTTTCTTGGCCTTAACACTGCAAACTTGCCTGGTGCTCAAATCAGTGCAGAAAGCCAAAGGTCACATTCCCTTCCTGTCATTTGGAGTATGCTGCACCTTTATCTAAACATTTCTTCCAGCTGCCTCTCTTCTGCTTCATGAAACACAAGCTTTGGCTTTACTGTGAAGATATATGGCTTACCCTCCTCCAAGCATCACCTCTAAATCCCTACTGAAAGATTAGCTCCCATGTCTGATGGGCAATGTTACCAGACACCATCAGATTTGAACCTTTGAGCTTTCACAGCTAAACTTTTGCAAAGCTGCTTCGTTGTCCTCAAAACTCTTTTTATACCAAAGCCACAATGTTTACAAAGAAATAATGATGACAGCTAGGCTTCAGGTGCTCATGCACCTTTGTCTCAGACTGAGATAGTACCACCTCTCTTTGCACCTGCTCATCTCTTCATCTGTGCCTTTGTCTCTTCCCTTATATTTAGTTACAATAAATAATCTGGGCTTTTTAAGGAATTCCAATAATGGTTATGTAAGAGTTTCAGCCAATGTTCAACACTGGTATCCTTCCTAATGCCCCAGCTGCATGCATTCAGACAGATAGGTTGAGGAGTTTGTTTTCTGGTATAACTGGGTGGGCTGCCCACATGCAACTATACTCATAAGTTAAACAGTGCCTGGGGGTGGTCCTGGGAATGGAAAAATCATCAGCTGTACTGTTGAACAGCTTCGCATGGCCTCAGCACAGCTCTGTAAGCACCCTCCCAAATAACTCTTAGGCCTACCTTGGGAAATAGAATGTTCCTAAACATCATAACCAAGTCATTTATCACACCAGGATTTAATCAAGTCAGTTATGCCAAAACTATCACTGTCAATGAGTGTGTCCTGTGCCTCCTCCTCACTACCCACAGTCCTAAGAGTCTGGTGCTCCTCATAACAAAAGACCATCTATTCTATGCATTATTTGCTGCATTGCTTCAATCTGATGCCTCCTGAATCTGAATTCATTCTGTAGCTGCCATCTTAGCAGTATGACAATATCCCCAGCCACTCACAAGAACTGTTGGATACAGAAAGAAGCCCAGAGCAATTGTTTGCTCCTTCTGATTTTGGAAGTGGTTATATGTCAACTCCATCGTACACCAGAGCTGAGTACCACCTCAAGATTGCCCTGAATTTTTCTACTTCATAATGTGCTCTCAAAGCTATTACATGGGAAGGATATGGTCAGAGATAAATGCACTCCAGAGTTTTTTCCTATGTCCTAATACACCGACAGCTGCATGAAAAAGGTACTAAACTAATTAAAGATCAGCCTAGGCCAGTTACTCCTATAATGTGGCTTTAAAAACAGCACAGATTAAATTTATATAGGGAAGAAGGAGCACAGTATCCCAATGCAATTTGCTACTATCTCTCAATTTGATTACTGCTGGGGTAAAGCTGAGGGTGTTGAGAGGACAGAGAAACCACAGAGATGTGGGACAGGACTAAGGCTTGGTGTTGTCCTATCAACACAGGCAATGCCAAATCTTACTGGCAAAAAACTCTCCCTTTATCTGGCAAGAGTCCTCAGCCTGAGCACTTCTGACACAAAAATGTTTCTGCTGAGACAAATTCTGAACCCAAGTTTTCAAGTCAAGGTGACCCACAGTATCTGGCACCACTAAAGGGCAATTCATCCTTCCCGACAGAAAACCTGGAATCACTAGGTGCACAGAGCACACTGACAGCTCCACCTTGTCGTCTCTTAAGTATCACTTGACTTAAAGCTGCTCTCATGGCCTTACAGAGAAAAATATTCTTCTTTAGCAGCCTCAAGCACACAAATAAAGCATAGTTTTGTTTTAGCCTCTCAAAAAAACCCAACCCTTTCAAGAGCTCAGGCCTGCGATTCCTTGAAGTAAGCATGTTTTCAAGAAGAAAATCTCTGGTCCAAGATCAAGAGGGGAAGGATTAGGGGACTGGAAAATAAAATCAGCTATTAGCCTGAGGAGAGTGCACTCAGTGAAGGAACCTGACTGGATTTAATAGGGGAACATGGGTATTAATGGCTTTCAAAAGATCACAGTTTCTGGTTTGAATGAAGGAAACTTTTGACCTTTGGTGCAGCTGCAATAGCCAACCCTTTGATGTCCTCTAGTTAGTCCTTTCCATGGACAGCAGCACCTGATGAATCACCACTCTACTTACTCCTGATTAGCACTCAGAAAGACTCCTTCAGAGAGAGAATAAGCCCTAGGTTTGGGTTTGACTCAGACAGCCCGGTCTGGGTAATGGAAGAAGGAGTTTACTGCTCAGAAAGCCCAGACTTCCCTTCAAACCATAGTGCAGATATTTTCCTGCAAAGAACAGAGGATTTCTGGTAAGATGTGTCTGACAGATAGTGATAGAGAGGGCCCAAGACAGGCACACAGTGAGCAAAGGCCATGCAAATGAACACCAGACAATCTGTCAATGTACCACAAACCTCACCAAGGGAGCCATGGACTAGTATTCTCATCATGTTTTCCATCACTACCTTGCCTGAAATGAAGCAGCTGCATTCACTTAATCCCATCCTTACTCCCATGTTCTCTTCAGAGACTACTGACCCAAGCAATCATAAATTGCAGCTTTTCAACACTTCAGTAAGCGTTGGAGAGGAAAAACAGCCAAGAGAAGAANACAAGCTCATGTGGAGCTAAAAGCTGGATCTGGGCATGAAGCTAATTTTTGGAGCTATTGGCTGTTCACTGCCAGGAATAAAAATGATTCCTTGTCTTCCTAGATTTGGTTTAAGGAGCAAAACCTCTTTGTCTCTCCCTCCATATTAGCTGCCTACAGACAGCTCCATTTTCCATTTGTGCATTTAATTATCCCCTTCCTATGTGAACTACTTTACATTTGTGCTTATTGAATCTCAGCTTATTGATTTCAGCTCAGTTCTTGAATTCATCATAGTCGGACTCTGGGCTAATCCTATTCTCCAATGCATTGGCGATTGCTTCCAGCTTTGTGTTGCATATGAATTTGATTAGCATACTCTTCATTCCAGTCTCCAGTGAAAACGTTAATGAAAACATTGAGCAGTATCAGATCTAGAGCACATACACATAGGACTCCATGCACCACTGCCTAACCTGACTCTAAACCTTTAATAATACCCAATACTTTTGGGGTACAGATCGACAACCAACACTTGGCTAAGTGATCTGCAGAAATTCACTTGAATTTATATTCTGCAGGAACAACTCATAAACCTGGACTGAATGTAGGGGGAGGTCAAAGAAACAGCACCTGAACTGGGAGGGTGTACAAGTTTAAAGTTCAATCAGAGTTAGAGTTCAAATTAATAGATGACACAACAGTACCTAAAGTTTCAGCTACAAACCCCAGAACCCTCAAAAGGCACACGTATTTTGGGCAAGTTTACTGCCATATCAGGCTTAATTTCACCGGTGTGGCCCTTCTAACATACTTTAAAAGGATGCCAAAATGGCATAGTAGGCTGGTTCTGCTGTGGATCTAGCTTTCCAAACATAAAAGGATTTAGGTTTTAAGGGTTAATTCATGCTCATCTTTAATTAAATGCTTCATTGTGGCTAAGATATATTGGAATGAACACAACTGTTTTCATATTCTAACTTACCTAAACCAAAACAGAATTTCCCATTCTCACCAGCAGAATTAAGCTGGTTATAGCCATGACAATTTCATAGCTGTAAGGCTTAGGGGTTTTGTCTTTAATGCGTGTGTGTGAAGAATCCACATTATTTTACGTCTTAGTTCCCTCCAGAAATTTTCACATGGGTTGGTTTTTGAGCCAGGCATTCAACAATATTGAAGTTTAATGCACTAGTGCTCAATTCCCATGCTCCCTCTTCTTTCCAAGTTTAATGCTGCTGTTCCCTCCCCTCTCTCCATCCTTGGGAGGTGCGTTACAATGTACTCTACTTTTCCACCTCTTCTTCTATAACACAGTAGAGCCTCAGCACTCCTNAATAAGCCCTAGGTTTGGGTTTGACTCAGACAGCCCGGTCTGGGTAATGGAAGAAGGAGTTTACTGCTCAGAAAGCCCAGACTTCCCTTCAAACCATAGTGCAGATATTTTCCTGCAAAGAACAGAGGATTTCTGGTAAGATGTGTCTGACAGATAGTGATAGAGAGGGCCCAAGACAGGCACACAGTGAGCAAAGGCCATGCAAATGAACACCAGACAATCTGTCAATGTACCACAAACCTCACCAAGGGAGCCATGGACTAGTATTCTCATCATGTTTTCCATCACTACCTTGCCTGAAATGAAGCAGCTGCATTCACTTAATCCCATCCTTACTCCCATGTTCTCTTCAGAGACTACTGACCCATGCAATCCTTTCTCATCACAATTTGCAAGGGCTGGATACAGGTCCTCCTACAGTTCAGGATACTGAGATTCTGGCTTTAATCACCACAGCCTACACAGTCCTCTCCTTCTGACTGACAACCACTCTTGTCAGCATAGAAACTTGGGTGTAGAAATCACCAATCTAACAAAATCTGTGATTCTTCTTGACATGAAAGAGTAAAATAGCTAACGGGCCGTATGTATGACAGGTTAAGATGCCTGTCACTGAAGTCCACACTAGGTGTGGAGAATGCAAAGACAAGCAGAGATTTAGAGAAGTGCCCACAGACAGCTGAAGAGAGGACAAACAAAGCCTTGCTGTTCATTTACTGAAGAGCTAACCTCTTCCTCTGTGCAAGAAGGAAAAGGCTGAGCTAGTGCTTTTGGATTTGATTTTATTTATTTTTTTCATCTTTAATTATGCATCGTCAGTGACAAGCTCATGTGGAGCTAAAAGCTGGATCTGGGCATGAAGCTAATTTTTGGAGCTATTGGCTGTTCACTGCCAGGAATAAAAATGATTCCTTGTCTTCCTAGATTTGGTTTAAGGAGCAAAACCTCTTTGTCTCTCCCTCCATATTAGCTGCCTACAGACAGCTCCATTTTCCATTTGTGCATTTAATTATCCCCTTCCTATGTGAACTACTTTACATTTGTGCTTATTGAATCTCAGCTTATTGATTTCAGCTCAGTTCTTGAATTCATCATAGTCGGACTCTGGGCTAATCCTATTCTCCAATGCATTGGCGATTGCTTCCAGCTTTGTGTTGCATATGAATTTGATTAGCATACTCTTCATTCCAGTCTCCAGTGAAAACGTTAATGAAAACATTGAGCAGTATCAGATCTAGAGCACATACACATAGGACTCCATGCACCACTGCCTAACCTGACTCTAAACCTTTAATAATACCCAATACTTTTGGGGTACAGATCGACAACCAACACTTG
>VYZU01062590.1:0-26312 GCA_013401355.1 Ceyx cyanopectus | reverse complement strand
GAAAGAAATGCTGTGGGTATTGGGAGGAATGGACTAAACAATAAATAATAATTTTTTTTTTTTTCCGCTGTTATGACAACCCACAACCAAAAACACAGAAAAAAACCCCAAACCAAAACACTATTGTTTTACTGAAACAATTAGAAAGATTAACCAGTTACTTATCTTCACAGAATACAGAATGATGAACAGCAAAGAATGAGTCTAAATAGAATACAAATTCTCTCATTTCCCCCCCTTTTATCAAATTTGCAAAACCAATTCCTTACTAGAATTCTGTTACCACTAAAGATAACCAACAGCTTGTTAGACCAGAAGTATGAGGACCTTACTCTTTTTCCCTTGAAAAACAAGGGAAAAGAGAACAATGAAGTTAAAAGAAGAATGAAGAATGTCAATTACTGCACCTGCTTATAAATTCCAAAGAGAACTGCTGTGTGACGACCCACACAATTAACAGGATAGACTACATGAGTCACATACTTACATGTGGGAAACTGGTAAGGTAAATACAGACCAAACAGTTAGCAAGTACAAAGTAAACACAGAAGAAAAATTAGAGGAAAAAAATAGATTTGCTAATCTTTCAATAAAAACAAATAATGAAAGTTTCTAATAGTTTGTCAAAGAGCCTAAAGATGAATTAAAAAAACCCAAGGCACTGAAGTTGTTCCACTTTTCAGTGGGAAAGTGCTGCCTGGAACTGTGAGCACATTTGATTTCTAACAGAGCAACAAAACCCAACAATGTCACTGTGGAATAAGCCCAAGAACAGAAACATCTAAGCCATGGCTATTTTCTCCATAGTTCAGGAGACCTGCTATGGCTTAAAAGCACTGAAGCCATTTATAGCTTTCCTGGAGAGGGTTTTCTTCTTTTAAAGGAGGACTTGAGTATCTTAAAGAACTAGATTTACCCCCTCTGACTCACATTTAAGCTTCCTGGAAGAGCAACATGTACATATTAACATAGATACTATGTACATTATGCTCTGCAATTAAAGAAAATGCAGTTAAAAGAAAAATTTTGCACAAAGATCTGCTCAGTTCATATATTCAGAGGATGGTAAGCAGCATGAATCCATTTGTAATTGATAATATTTAAGTCATAAGGTAATGTATTTTTAAAAAACTAACTGTTTTCTTTGCTCACCAAAAAGCAATTTTATTCTAAAGCAGCAACATATCCTTAAACAGACATAACTAGAACAAGAAAGACTACACAGAAGTTATCTGATTTCACTTTTCTTTATATTTGTTAGAGGAAAAGAAGGTACCTAGTCCAGCTTAAATGAAGATACACATCTGAAGTACCAAACTGTTCTCAGCTGAGGTAATTTCACATTCCCACTACATTATGTAATGCAGAATTTCCTTTGGTATAGTCTGTGGCTGCTATCCTTTCAGAAATCAAATGGCCAAATTAATTATCTTGTCTATAATGGAGTAAAAAATTTTAAATAAAAATTCAGTATTGTCAACCCAGTTCCAAAATTATATAAGTCTTCCATGAAACATTAACAAACTGGAGAAAAGCAACTTGAACAGTTCTTATGGTAAATACAGTAATTAAAAAACACTTTGCTAGATTTCAAGGCAACAAAAGAAGCTCAATATTTGACCTCCACATAAATAAATGCAAAGATTTCTTGCATTGTTTTGGTTAATTCTGTACAAGTTTCAGTCATTAATTTTATTTAAATATAACTCTTACAACAATTGAATCCAGGATCTTAATGAAAATGAGAAGTAAAGGTTGTCAGTTCTAATATAGAACTTACACAACAGTTACCTGAACACTGACTAAACAAGGAACAGCATAGAAAAAGAATTAGAAATTGCACATTTTCAACATCTCAGATTCACTATGAAGACAACTATTGCAAGGTGACTTTTCTCCTTTAGTGTGTGACTTCATTCCTTACCTACCAAAGAAAGTGTACAAGTTATCACAGCAAAATGTACAGAATAATTGGCTTTGGCCATGGTCTTACAAAGACCTATTTACATGTTTGAGATAAGTATCTTCTTCCCTTTACATTCTATACATGTGTTCAAGCATTAAGCCTATATTTGGATCTACAAAATCCTGCAAGATAAAAAAGTCTCTGAAATATACATCTTAGGCCATTAGAGTGCAATGTCCTTATGCATGTGAACCTCTCTTTTGATAAATTCTCCACTCTTCATCACATGGACACCTCTAGAAAGTTCCTCACTTCCACAGTTACCTCCTTGGTGCTGATGGGTTTGACAGCTGGAAGCTTGGAGAGGGGAATATTCAAATCGCTGTGCAAGAAGATATTAACATGCCTCAAGTTGCTCCCAAACATGACTATGCTATGAATAACTGAAACAACTTAGGAGTATAAGGTTTATAAATCCCTCTGTTTTGTCTTGTGACAATCCAGCAACAAGATGATGTGATTTTTTTCTCAGTTTAACCCACACCCAACATGAATACCTGGTATAAAAAAGGCAGTCATTGCCACCATTAGAATTTCCAAAGCACACAGTCAGAAGCAAGATACAACTGCAAGTAAGTACATGACTTTTTATAGAAGGCCTCATGGTAATATATATACAGTATAGTGTTCTCTTTTTCTTTAAAGTGCTATTGCCACCATATTGATAGAGGATCACCTATTGGTTTAGGAGGTCTTTTAGCACAGCACCAGCACTGGCATCAGGGGACACTGGCAGTGGTGTAAAAGTAGGCAACACATCAGAGATAGGCTTCATAAGCAGATGTCCAGAAGTACTAACAGGTACTACGAGAGGCACTGCAGCAGATCGAGGTGCTAAAAATGGATTTACATCTGGTCTTCTGCTCATTCCTGAGATTGCAGAATCTGAGAAAACAAAACAACCCCACAACAAAACCACTTTGTTGGAAAGCATTTGTAACTCTACTCAATTTTACAGCAGCATTTGTTCACTACTGAGTTCTAAAATTCCCTATTACTTTTGCAATGTGAAAATCCTGTCCTCTTACTGTAGAATTAGGATGCTCTCAAAGAATTTCATCCCCTTCTAACACCTTCCAAATGCTTCTTTTGCTGAACAACTTAACATCTCTCTGTAAATCTAATATGTAGGCTTGGGGCATTGTGGATTTTTTTTTGTTTACAGTTAAAAGTTTGAATCAAAACAAGCTTCTTTCATCAGGATTGTATTATGGTGAAATCTTAAGTAAAAAAATAAGTACAAACTGAAGATTTAGACCTCACAGTACTTAGATAAAAAGGCATTCATTTCAGCATGCACAATATAAGCATAATAGTTCTCTGCCTTAGAAAAATCTAAGTTAACACTCAGGCACACCTTACAAAGATTTCAAATCACATATTTAAGTGATTTTATTTTAGGCCTCTCTGAGCAATCAGGTTGTACATAGCAGAGAGCTTGGTATTACTTGTATTCTTCACTCAGTGAGACCCAAGCCGATCAATCAGGACTGGGTTCACTGACACACCATATGGAGTTGGCTGAACAACATCTGTTTGGCTCTAACAGCTGCTGGTAAAGTCTTTCCATATCAAAGGGAATTTGGACCCTCTAATCTTCTGTATTGAGATTTTAGGAAGCAGAGTATAGAAGGAGTGGGAATGAGAGATAGGGGAAGAAGAAAAAGAAAAAAAAAAGAAAAAGAGAGAGAGAAGAGAAAGTAGGAAACTGATGGGAGAAGAAATCAAATTCATAGTTCACAAGTGAGGAAGCACTGAATCATTTAAATCCTTTGAAAATTTTACATTTAGTTATTTGTGTTCTGTTTAAAGATTAACATTTTTCTTTCAGTGTTACCTTGTGTTTGGCTGTTGGAGAGAGTGCTGCTCGTTTTACTAGTTCCTGCTGCTCCCAAAAGTTTCATCTCGTGAACAGAGAGCTTGGGTGGAGGAAGGTTTGGGCAAGATTCTGTTTCAAGGAATTTCACAAACAGTTCTGAAAAAGACTACAAGAGGCTACTAGTTATTATATTTTGCTGATGTTTTGAAAAGTATGTAAGTTAAAAATACATATATACATAAAACAAATAAACAGTCTCCAAAGAAATACAAGTAATAGTGAGTGGTAATTACATTTATTTTCAAAATACCACTGTTTGTTATCTCAGTAAGTGGCATTTATGTGAAACTGATAAACCCTAAAGACACACACATACTTCCACCATGGTTCCATTATTGATTTAAACCAATCATTTCAAGAATCCCATATTGTTACTGCAGTATTTCCCACATCCATGCTCAAATCACTCCTTCAGAAACACACAAAACTTAAACACTTCCTCTTAAAACCTATTGCTTGCTTTATTGGACAAAGTCTTGCAAAAAAGCCAGAATTCACCCAAAGAACCAAGTCAGTCCCTCAGTGCTCCAGCCTTGGGGGCATTATTTACTGGTCTGCAAAACAGAGAGTCCATAACTGTAGAATTCCAGACTCCCACATGTATTTAACCTCCAGCACTGTCAGTGTGCAAGACAGATTCCATTCTGTAAGAAGTCAGTGGTTAATTAATATGGAAATGCCCCATTTTTTTTTCCCACTAAAACACAGAGAATGCAATTAATTCTTACATTATTAAAAATGTTCTGATGAGCTGGCCTCAAAGGTGTAGTAGGGACACTCTTGGATCCAGCTCCTCCACCAAACCATCCAGTCACCCATCCTTTAACTCCTCCTTGGTCTTTAGATAATAACTAGAGAGCATTAAAAAAAAAAATGTTAGGAAGACAAAAATAAAACAGCAGGTAAAAGAAACTGCAACATGGTGCTGATTATATTTATTCACCAAAATTAAGTGGGAAACCTACACATAACTAAACACTTCAGTTACTGTCAAAACCTTATTCTTTTCCTGCTGAAGACTGGCAGTAGAAAAAACTGTCTCTTCATTTAAAAATCTAGGCTGCACACTCTTCACAATACCTAGAGGTGCACAGAAAAGTGGCTTACTTGTCTGGAACTGACACATTACACCTACTATACACAACTGCACTAAGCTAAATCACTTCCCTTCTGCATTAGCATTCCTCCACAGAAATCAGAACCATTCTATTCATGTTATCAAAAGATTCCATTAAGATCAGCGTGTCTGCATAAAAAATGAATTCAGATGAGGGATCAAAAAAAAAATATAAAGCCCCCAAATGACTAACTTTCCTCAGAAGAAATGCAGAGACAGTCACATTTAGTTTAGCAGCAAATCATTCTACTTTTAGGTGATAAGAGAAAAAAAAAAATGAAGTCTAGTATTTTTGCAATATATTACCTGATCAAGTTCTTCCTTTTTTATTCCCAAAATACTTCCCATTAACTTTAACACTTCCTGACGTTTATTTTTTGGCGTATGAAAATGTCCCACAAAGAGATTTTTCATCAGCAGCCTGTAAAACAAAAGCTTGTTATACAAGTTGTTCCTGTGCAACAGCTGATACTCTAACATTGAGCATTTATTCCTCCTCACATTCTTGCCTGACAATAATCCAAACAAATACATCTAATACAAGGAGCTAAATAGCTCTGTTACCAGTTCCCTTACCACTTAATTCTTCTACAGTAGTGTTGCTAGCTACAGAAAAGGGCTTGCTGTTCACATCTTAGGCAGCATAATACATGTTCATTAACAACTTCTATCTCCATTTACAGAGCTCATGCTATCAAGTGCATTTCTATTTAAACACATCAGTAACCCAAATTTACACACACATTTGCTTTACTAATCAAAATTGCCATTTACAACCACCATGCAATTGAAAAATGTCAAAATAAGCAAAATATAGATACAAAATCACATATAAAAGCTCTATTGTGCACTACTCTTGCAACTGTATTAGTAAAATATCTGTATGTTGTGAGGAATACTAAATAGAAATGNAAATTTCCTTTGCAATTTTTATTCATATGAATTTTTAAACAAATGTCTTAATAATTTGAATGCAACTTCATTGTTCTTTTCTATCTTTTCCTGGTAAATAGACTTTATATCCAGGGATCAACTCCTAGGGACAGCTACAGAGCTATATTCTATCCACAGTGCCTTAAGCAAATCTATAATTAAACCTTTTTTTTTTTAATGGAGTATTTCCTTCTGAATAGAATCTTAAGGTTGAAAAGCACTTAAGCACATACTTTGTGTATGAAAAGACTGAATAACAAAGGCTTGTGACAAAATTTAGCATGGACTGCTGTAAACCAGACATTCAAAACAGTGTCCAATAATTTATTAACCATTTATGGCAATCCAGAAAACTGCATCTGGTACATCTTATACATTTACATTTAAATACCTTCTACTACTATAAAAAAAAATCCATAAAGAAATCCTTCAAAATATTCGGCCGACAAAACTGTGTCTGGGAATGTATTTGGCACATTTTCNCCTCCAGCACTGTCAGTGTGCAAGACAGATTCCATTCTGTAAGAAGTCAGTGGTTAATTAATATGGAAATGCCCCATTTTTTTTTCCCACTAAAACACAGAGAATGCAATTAATTCTTACATTATTAAAAATGTTCTGATGAGCTGGCCTCAAAGGTGTAGTAGGGACACTCTTGGATCCAGCTCCTCCACCAAACCATCCAGTCACCCATCCTTTAACTCCTCCTTGGTCTTTAGATAATAACTAGAGAGCATTAAAAAAAAAAATGTTAGGAAGACAAAAATAAAACAGCAGGTAAAAGAAACTGCAACATGGTGCTGATTATATTTATTCACCAAAATTAAGTGGGAAACCTACACATAACTAAACACTTCAGTTACTGTCAAAACCTTATTCTTTTCCTGCTGAAGACTGGCAGTAGAAAAAACTGTCTCTTCATTTAAAAATCTAGGCTGCACACTCTTCACAATACCTAGAGGTGCACAGAAAAGTGGCTTACTTGTCTGGAACTGACACATTACACCTACTATACACAACTGCACTAAGCTAAATCACTTCCCTTCTGCATTAGCATTCCTCCACAGAAATCAGAACCATTCTATTCATGTTATCAAAAGATTCCATTAAGATCAGCGTGTCTGCATAAAAAATGAATTCAGATGAGGGATCAAAAAAAAAATATAAAGCCCCCAAATGACTAACTTTCCTCAGAAGAAATGCAGAGACAGTCACATTTAGTTTAGCAGCAAATCATTCTACTTTTAGGTGATAAGAGAAAAAAAAAAATGAAGTCTAGTATTTTTGCAATATATTACCTGATCAAGTTCTTCCTTTTTTATTCCCAAAATACTTCCCATTAACTTTAACACTTCCTGACGTTTATTTTTTGGCGTATGAAAATGTCCCACAAAGAGATTTTTCATCAGCAGCCTGTAAAACAAAAGCTTGTTATACAAGTTGTTCCTGTGCAACAGCTGATACTCTAACATTGAGCATTTATTCCTCCTCACATTCTTGCCTGACAATAATCCAAACAAATACATCTAATACAAGGAGCTAAATAGCTCTGTTACCAGTTCCCTTACCACTTAATTCTTCTACAGTAGTGTTGCTAGCTACAGAAAAGGGCTTGCTGTTCACATCTTAGGCAGCATAATACATGTTCATTAACAACTTCTATCTCCATTTACAGAGCTCATGCTATCAAGTGCATTTCTATTTAAACACATCAGTAACCCAAATTTACACACACATTTGCTTTACTAATCAAAATTGCCATTTACAACCACCATGCAATTGAAAAATGTCAAAATAAGCAAAATATAGATACAAAATCACATATAAAAGCTCTATTGTGCACTACTCTTGCAACTGTATTAGTAAAATATCTGTATGTTGTGAGGAATACTAAATAGAAATGCATACCAAGACTTGGATTAAAGACTTACTTGTCTACTTTTCCTTCTGTGCTGTTTGTAAGATCTATTAGTTTATTTTGCACATCTTCTAACATTTCTCTTCTGATTTCACCTATAAAATATTATGTCACAGCACATAAACAAAAAAATTGAAACTTGGAAATTTGCTGCAAAATACACATTTAGGAGTAGAAATATGCTAATATGAATATGGTGCTTTGCACAAGAAATCAAAATCAGCTTGATTTTTTAAATTGCTTTTAATAAGCAATTACTATTGAGTAATTATTAGGGTCTCCATAGAGTGAAAGGGAATGAAAAATGTTATACTGTTACATAAAGATAAATAATGAGCATCTGAAAACAAGTTTCAGTAAATTTCATGCTGTTGCTCTTGCTCTAAAAAGCAAGACAATAATCGATTTCCTTTGCAATTTTTATTCATATGAATTTTTAAACAAATGTCTTAATAATTTGAATGCAACTTCATTGTTCTTTTCTATCTTTTCCTGGTAAATAGACTTTATATCCAGGGATCAACTCCTAGGGACAGCTACAGAGCTATATTCTATCCACAGTGCCTTAAGCAAATCTATAATTAAACCTTTTTTTTTTTAATGGAGTATTTCCTTCTGAATAGAATCTTAAGGTTGAAAAGCACTTAAGCACATACTTTGTGTATGAAAAGACTGAATAACAAAGGCTTGTGACAAAATTTAGCATGGACTGCTGTAAACCAGACATTCAAAACAGTGTCCAATAATTTATTAACCATTTATGGCAATCCAGAAAACTGCATCTGGTACATCTTATACATTTACATTTAAATACCTTCTACTACTATAAAAAAAAATCCATAAAGAAATCCTTCAAAATATTTGGCCAACAAAACTGTGTCTGGGAATGTATTTGGCACATTTTCAGTAAGACATGATGTGTTTTCGTGTGTAAATAAGAAAAATGGAGTGGTCTTGAGCTTGATAAGATACCAAGACTCATTTTTCTTTCAAAGTTCAAACTCTCCTGCTTTCATATGCAAAGGTTTGCAATCAAAATGAACCAATGATGAAGAGCTCCCCATTGCAAAGTGTGATACTTGCCTATGCCAACATTCATTTCAATCCAGGGTGTTTGAAAATTTTTGCTGTGAATGTCTGGAGTGAGACAGACATCTACAGATCAGTCAATTAAAAAACAAATTGGTATTTACTTTTATGTTCATGTAGCAGCTTGAAAGTTAATGTAGCTTGCAAATTCATATGTGAACTCAGGGAGCACTCCTGCCACACGCACATGGATGCCAAATTGCACTTAGACAACTAAATTTAATTAAGTAGAGATTCAATTACTTAGTTGAAAAATTGTAATGTTTTTATAGAGTTCTTGCTGAAATAGTGAAGACTTCCAGGTGACTTTTAACATCACCTGTCTTGATCATAACTAAGTATTCTGTAAGAAAATATTATCTATTTCAGCAGCAAGACAAATTACAATTTAAAAAGAAGTGGCAATATTTATTGCAATTATTTATATAATTGCAATATAAATTTATATAATTACAATATTTATGGCAATGTTTTATATAATTGTTTATGTTCAGAGCAAGAGTTACCACTGCATCCAGCAGAGATGATGTTCCAGGTCTTCCCCCAGAAAACCTTAAAGGCATTGATCCAAAAATTTCCCACAGACATGGTGGGGTAGGAAAGGCATAAAGTAGGAGCTGTTCAGTGACCACAGAGGGTGATCAAACCTCTGCTCTTCAAGCTGCCTGTCTAGAGCTGCTTCAGGGAGCAATTATAAGTTTTCCTCTGATACTAGATCTGTCTCACATGCTCAGTGACCATAACAAGAGGATGCTGCAGTAATAACAAAAGTATGGTGACCCACAGAAATTAAGAGATGAAGACAATAAAGAAAAAGAAAAGGCAAAAAGCCAAAGATTCCCTCAGCAATTGGTACTGTTAACTTCACCCACATCAGAACTGTCATGCAATTAGGCACAGAGAAGTAACCTTCACTCTTGGAATAATGAAATACTGTAGACAAAATTACAAGTCAGAACTGAGATACAAATACAGAAGTCCAGCAAAAATATGATTAGTCCTAAATCCTGCACCAGCTAATGCTATGACTCTCTCATGAAAACTAAAATCAATGCATTAATGCAAATAAGAAAGTGACCATATGTGGTACAGAATTACTTCTTTCCTCATACAAGACACATTTGGATAAGTTCCTGGGAATACTGCATTGGATCCTCAGCTGCTTGAAATGTTTTAAGCAGAAGTAAAATGGTGTACTTGCCTTCTTTCTTAAGCTCTTCAATCTGCTCCTCTTTGATGTCAAGCTGCTCAGTAAGCCTTGATGCTGCATCCAGTGCAGCATTTGCCTCTCCTAAGCTTTCCTGAAGACAGAGGGTGGGGAAGTGTCAAAAAGAATAGCAAAGGAGTTCACTATCACAAATATATTTCATCTGTGCTGTTGGTGTAAAAGAGGCAGAGACTTCAATCAATGACTTGTTCTTTAGAATAACTGAATTGTAACCATCAAAAAATGGATGGTCAGCAAAGAAATGTTACCTGTCTGACCTTCTTTTAGTGTGTGTGGGTCCCATCTTACAAGGAAGTGAGAATAATTACTTCACCTAATGTACTGCTAGACAGTTAACACTTCATTTTTTTTTAAATGTCAATAATAAGGAGTTTCATACTGTTCCATTTTACTACTTAGCCCACCTGCAGTGATGCAACTTTTTCTTCTAAGCTTTCTGCTTTTTTCCTCCATTCTGCAGTCTCTTTTTGGTATTTCTCCAGCTCTGCTGAATACATAGATTTTTCTTCTGAAGGATCAAAACAAAACACAAGTTGATTCACAACATGGAACTCTTTCTGGGATGCACAATGGCAAAACCTCAGCATTATCATATCTGTCTTCATGAGGTAGGGGTGGAATTCCAATTTCATAAATGGGATACTGACCATCAGTTTTCACAGGGACAGAAAATATTTTCTGAAGACAACAGATGAGGAAATTCAAGCTGTCAGAAAGGAAACTAGATGAACTAGTTTTTCAAAAGCACCAAAATACAGTGAAATATCCCAGTTGAAAAAAACACTTGTTGCAATCATATTCCTTGACAGAACTTACCCTGTTGGAACTGCTCTAGTACCATCTGCAGGTTGGTCAGTGACAATGCATACTGCTTCACTTGGTCCTGGGAGATGGTCAGCTGCAGCAGAGTTTCATCTCTCTGCTTGGAAACCAGGGTTAATTGCTCTTGCAAAGATTCCACTTGCAGATTAGCTTGATGACTTAAGAAGAAAATACATTAATTATGAAGACAGTGACAGGAGTCGTCACAGAGAAAATTAATTCCCAGCAAAAACAGCCAATCTTATTCTTTCAGCTCAATTTATATGAAATTATATATAAAATTTATATTAATTATATATAAAAATAAGGGTTTGGGTTTTTTTTTTTTTTTTGGTGGGAAAGGGTGTGGCAATAAAACTTTGATAATGGAATAAAATCTCAACAAGTAATTTTGTTTGAGCTGCATTAGAAAAAGAAGAAAACCTAATCTTTGTTGTTAATTATTGTATCTTTTAACAAAACAAGTATCTCTATCTTCTTAATTGTCTGCTTCAATTATTACATGAAACAATAGGTCTTTCTACCAATTTTTACTTTTAAAGCCAGTCTCCAAATACTCAGTATATATCACATAATGGTCCATACTCACCACTGAATGGCCAGTTCAACTTCCCATTATGCAAAAATATTATGAACCTGATTAAACTCTGGTTTAATGCCAGCTAAAGAGTGCCTATATGGGCAGTATTTCTTGAAAGGTATTTGACTAGTTTCAAGAAGAACTGAGAAACATTCTGAAGAATACAACTTCTCCCACCTCTTCCACTTTCTCCACAATTTTTCCTAATAAATTCTGCTCAACTCAGAAATCTCTTTGCTGAGAACATTAAGACCAGTATCCATCTTTGGCACATAAAATATTTTTTTTTGCCCAAAGTAATCAACATTCCTTTAAATAAAACAGTATTAAAGTAGTCAAGATAGGCACTGATCAAGTTTAATACTTGAGTTTTTATTGCTCTGGCTGAAAAACATGGTTATGGCAAATAAAAAACCCACCACAGTTGGCTGTAACCTCACAGGTTCTGCTACCCATTTTCAAGATTTTCACTGCATCTTATTTTCTATATATATCTATAGGTTAAAAAGGAAAAAGCTTAGAGCTATGTGTACTTTCCATGGTATCAGGTATAAAGTAAGGGTGTGTTCCTGGCTCAAAAGTAATTCACAAAGCATGACAGTCACAGCTGTTGAATTATACACATTGAAGTGTATAAAGTATGACTCAAACTGAATGAAGCCTCAACTTCCAAATCAGCTAAGTTCATCTTTGCTGATTTGACAGACAACTCAACTGATGGCTGAGGGACTTCTGCTGTTTTTATTTCTAAGCACTGTCAAAGATAGAAGATTTCAGGAGTTGCTACGAGGAAAACGCCGAGTTCTCAAGAGTAGCCAATTATATTTAAACCATTTCTCTGATTTGGAGTAACTAAGTTCTTATGTTTTTGTTTTCTCAGGTTCTTTGAATGTTCCAGACTCATCATTCAGCAGAATAAAGCCATCAGCACCAGTGTAGCTCACTGGTACCTACAGCCAACACCACTGCTGCACACATTCAAACACAACCTGGCATTCTCCACTGCAGTAGATGAGGACACAAGTTTTTCTTCCAAAGTCAAAACCTTCTTTCTTAGTTTGACCTCTCTGTCTTCTGCTGCTAGAGCTTCTCTTGTGTAGGATTCCTCCATGTCCAGGAGGTGGTTCCGTAACCTCTCCAGCTCCTGACTCAGCCGCTGCTCCTTCTCATGCAAACGCAGTGTCTGTGGAACACACCTCAGTTCAGCAACCCCTGCCTTGCAGAGAGTCATGGAAACAAGCCCACTAACCCTACTCTGAAGGACGCTGCATCTCTATCTATGTTTCTGCAAGTATTTTCTACAAAAAATAATTCAGAAAGCATCACAGATGCAGTGTCTGATTCTTTTTTATTCCTTACAACTGTAAATGAAGGGGTTTACGCTGAAGGGAGTGGAGCATCTCTCTCATGAGGAGAGGCTGGGGGAGCTGGGGATCTAGCCTGGAGAAAAGGAGACTGAGGGGGGACCTCAGCAATCTCCATCAATATATGAAGGGTGAGTGCCAGGAGGATGGAGCCAGGCTCTGCTCGCTGATGCCCCATGACAGGACAAGAGGCAGTGGGTGGGAGCTGAGGTATAGGAAGTTTCATGGAAACATGAGGAGAAATTTTTTCCCAGTGAGGGTGACAGACACTGGAAGGGGCTGCCCAGGGAGGTTGTGGAGTCTCCTGCTCTGGAGACATTCCAAACGTGCCTGGATCTGTTCCTGTGGGATCCGGTCTAGGTGACCCTGCTCTGGCAGGAGGGTTGGACTAGATGATCTTTGGAGGTCCCTTCCAGCCCCTGACAGTCTGTGATTCTGTGATGATTTGAGGGTGTACCTCAGTCTGCAGGGCACTGGTCTCCATTTGCTTCTGTTTGAGTGCTACCATGACTTGGTCTCTCTCTTGCTGAAAAGTAGCAGCCTTTTCCTGCATTGATTTAACTTCATTTAACAGTTCATTCAATTCTCCTGTCTTGCCCTGTTGAAGACACAAACAGGCAGGTCAAATACAGCAAATCATTTTACTAAAGGAGACATGGTCTTTGCCCAGAAGAGCATAAAGACAATACTGATCTACCAAGGGAAACAGCAGGACATTCATGGCCTTACAGCACAGAAAAGCATTCAGGAAAAGCATTATTTTGAACTTATTTAATATGTTACAAGACAAATTAAAAGTTACTGCTAAAAAGGCACTTTAAATACGCATTGTCTTAATTGATTGCTGTGAATAAAGACTCCTACCTCTCTTTAGATGAGAGATATGTATTACACAGTGTCTCAGACACCTGTACCATTGAAAATCTCACTTGTTCCCCCTATTTCTGGAATCTGTTCTATGTGATAGCCCTTTATTGGGCCATGCACATGTAAAGCATCAGTCTAAATCATTTTGTCTAAACTTAAGACTAAAAAACATGAAGAAATCTTTAAATCCAAACCCTTAGGTGACTTCACACACAACAATTAACCTTCAGTGAATCATAGCAATGTCCAGCATTTTTTCAGATGTCAATCAATAATGTATTACCATGTACAAGCAATTTACTACAATTTTACATTAGCATATAAAGTAGTAATATGAGTATGTCAGCTACACAAAAGTCATATGTACACAGGAATGCATTTTCAGTTACTTAAAACCTTCCAGCATGCTCTTTACCTTTTGCCTCATATGTTGTTTTCAAAGCAAGAAAAGATCTTTTCTCAAATTACATATGCAGTGAATAACAAAGTCAATGCAACTTTTCTCTTAAAAACACACATTTTGAAAAAAAACCAAACAACTTATCCATATGTCAAACTGTAGAGAAGAAACTACTAATATAACTTGTCCAATCTTTCATCTTTTTTTTTTCCACAGTGGAGTTCCTCCACTCATAAAAGAAACACAAACCCATTTATCTCACAGGGAATTTGTGAAGCAATGACACTGGAATGGCAAACACTACATTGGCAAATGAGTCCTGCTGACCAACTCTGCACAAGTTTGAGCATCATTCAGGAAGAATATACAGGGCACTTAATGAACACAGGGCCAAAGCAAAATATGAAGCAGCTGTTTAGTAAAAGAGTAATTTCCAAATAAATGAACTTTATGGCTGCACAACTAACAGATAACATCATAAACCACTCACCTGCTGACTTCTGATTTCTTAACTTTGAAGTGGGGGGGATTTTTGTTTTAGTGTAATGCAGTGAAGGAGTCGAAACAGATTTCAGGCAAACACTTTATGGCCATATATACACAGATTACCATGTGACTAATTAAAAAGTCATACATATGCATGCACATACCTGTTCCTTTTCTTTTAACAGCTTCTCAAAAGCAAGAGCTTTTTCCTTCATTGAGTGTGACTCAAACTCCTGCTCTTTCAGCATCATTGAAAATTGCATGTTAGTCTCCTGAAGTGCTCGGAATTCCGTGTCTTTTTCTTTGCACCTTGCAACTATATTTTCATTTTCTTCTTTCAGTTTTCGAATATCCATTTCTAAGATTAAATTTCTTTCTTTAAGATTAGTCACAGCTTGCTTCAAAAGCTCATTTTCATTTTCTTTGTTACTAAGGCTTTCCCTCACAGAAAGTAACTGATCACTTTTAGATTTAATTAAGATGTCTTTTTCCCTAAGTGAGTTTTGTAAGACGTCATGTTTTTCTTTGATTTGCCTCATCTCTGACTCAGTCCCTTCTTGACTCTTTCTTTCAATCTCTGATGCTGTAGCCACAGAATCAGACAATCGTTGATTGTTTTCCTGTAGGGTCCTAATAATTGAATCTTTTTCTTGCAACTTCTTTTTCAGTTGTTCCAACTCCTTTTGAAGGATTTTTGACTCATCACTGAGTGCTTCAAGAGCACTGTACTGAACACCTGAAAGCTGTGAAACAGTGGAAGCTGTTGCCACAGATGGTGCCACCAGATCAAGTTTGCTCAGGAGAAGATCCTTGGTGTTAAGAAGCTGTCCTATACCATGTTGAACTTGTGCTAATTCCTGACTAAAGCTTTTCAGCTTTCTCTCATTCTGTTCATAACTCTGAATTAAGCCATTATAATCTACTTGTAACTTTGAGTTACTATCACTTTCAACTGAAATTTGTGCTTGAAGCTTGTGTAACTCTTCTTGGAGGTGGCCTGACTCATGCTGCATGTTCTGAACGGTGGTTATGACTTGTTGCTTCCACTCTTCCATCTTCTTTACTTGTTGTTTTAGTTTATCACGTTCTTGCAGAAGCTCCTCAAATTGGTTGCTGTTAATCCCTCCTGACTCATTGTCTGTACCCGCACTGGATGTCTGCAGGACAGTCAGCAAGGTTTGGCATTTCTGACTTAGAGCATCTAATTCAATATCTTTTTCTCGAATGATCCGGGATAAATTCTGAATAGTTTCTCTAGACATGTCCTGGCTGCTGTTTTCTGATCTTTTAGATAACTTCTGATTCTCCTCCTGCAACCTCACCAAAGCTGCTTCCTTAGCAGCGACTATATCCATGATATTATGATACTCTGTTTTTAACTGACTGTTTTCTTTTGTCTTTTCACTTAGAACTGCTAGGACTTGTTCTCTTTCCATAACACAAGCTTGCAGCTGCTGCTGAAGGTGAAGAATATCCTGTCTGTAAGAAGCTGAGGAAACTGTAGCATTGAGAGCTTGTATTTCCAAATCCTTCTCTTGAATGATCCGAGTTAGTTTGCCAACTTCATCCTTAGACAACTGATCAATCTGCTGACTTAAAGAAACATTCTTTTCATTTAGAAGCTTAATCTCCATTTCCCTTTCTTTGATACCTTCCACCAGCCTTTCAATTTCAGCTTTAGATAAGTCATGTTTTTCATTTCCATTTTCTCCATTAAGAGTCTGAACTTTGGTTTCCTGAAAAAGATGGGAGGAATCAGTCTGAATAATCTGCCTCTCTTTGTGCAACTGAGTTTTCATTTGTTCGATTGTTTTTTGCAGATTTTTAATTTCTTCATCTTTCTCTAAAGAAAGTCTTTCATGTGTGACATTCATTTGCTCACACTGAAATTTGGATTCATCTATTTCTTTTCTTTGCTCCTGCAAAGACTGCTGAAGTTGTGCTGCTGTTTGATTCTGATCTTCTATTGTTTTTTTGTGAACTTCTATTTCTTCTTCAAGATTATTCTTTATAATTTTTAACTGTGTTACCTCACTTTCAAGTTCAATAATAATATCTAAAGTTTTAGGCTCAACCACAGGCATGGACCTACTTTGCTGATCCTTAAGGCGTTCAATTTCTTCTTTCAAATGATTATTTTCTTCCTTCATGACTGCAAGGCTTCTGTCTTTTTCTTCCAAGCTCTGTTTTAAGCCATCCTGCTTTTTTGAAACTTTCATATATTCCTCAAGTTCCTGCTTCACCTGTGAGACTTCATTCTTATATTTTTCAATAAATAGATCTTTTTCTTTTATGAGTTCTGTCAACTGCTTTTGCCCTCCTAGGCTGGTAGTCAACATCTCTTTTGTTTCTTGATGGTCAGTGTCCATCTGCTCAATGCTCCTGTGAAGTTCAGCAATCTTCAAGTCTTTCTCCTGATGGAGTTTAACTAGGTGCTGGTGTTCAAGCTGCAGAGCAGTGGTGTCCATGCTGCCTGCACTGGATAACTCCTCAATAGTTTGCTTATACTGAGTTGCTTGTTTCAAAAGCCTCTTTTCTGTCTGGTTTAATTCATTCTCTAGCTGTCTCTTTTCCATTTTCAAAGCCTCCACAACAGCGTCTTTATCCAAGTTAACTTTATTTTTCTCAGAAACAGCATCACTCAGCTCCTGTTTTAGCTCTTCAATGACTGCTATCAGCTTCCCATTTTCTGCTTGGAGCTCAGACAGAGATTTCTTTAACTCTTCCTTTTCTTGTTTATTTTCTGAAATGTCATTCTGTAGGTTTGCAATTTCTACTTCTCTTTCCTTCAGAAAGGGATCCTGACCAGCACAGGCAGATTCCTGGGCACTTTTTTCTGTTAACTTGCTTGAGGCTGCAGAAAGTTCCTCTTCTCTTTCTTTCAGTCTCTGCTGCAATTCTCCAATTTCTTTTTTATTATGCAAATTACAGTCCTGGGCTTTCCTTAATTGTCCCTGAAGATCTTTAATATTATCTTGAAGCTGCTGCTTACTTATATGCAAATCATTAAGTGCATATGAACACTGACTTAGTTTTTCTTTCTGACTATCTAACTCCTTAATAGCTTCCATCTTCTCAATTTCTAATTCTAATACTTTTTTTCTTTCAAAATCTAGGTCAGATTTCAGCTGTTTGAGGACAGTCTCAGTTTCTGTGTGTTGTTTTGACAGCTGCTCTTTCAGTGTAATCATATGCTGAAATGAACATGAACAAGAACTTATTAGGAGTGGAGAACCACCTGAACTATGGGTTTTATTCTGAACAGTAAAAAAAAAAGAGGAAACAAAAATGCTTCTTAATTGCTAGCAAAAGTAGGCAAGTAATATCAACTACTCAATGATAAATTAAATAAATATAAAATATGGAGAGATTACATTTCACTAAAAACAACACCATTTCTCCTCAAAAGAACCCAAACTACCTAAATCAAGGAACAAAAATGTAACTACCTAAGAAAAATAACTGTCAGATTTTGTCAGGGCAGTTGAAATGGGATGCAAGAAACACATGTTACTTAAAATCAGAGAGGCACTAAATTTAAAATAGTAAATTACAGAAGTGAATGCATATCTGTATATCCTATTTTCAGTTTCTTCTTTTACTTTTGAGCACAGTTACTGGGATTCCCTTCATAGGAAAATTCTTTAAATGTTTGATTCCATAAAGTAAACCAATATTGATAACACATGGTTTGCAACTAGATGTTTATGGGTCAAATATATCAGAACACTGACAAAAAGGTACCATTCTCTTTTACTTCCATGTAATTGGTGACCTTTTCTGCTCCACGAATGCTTATATTGTGAGAAATTATGCTGAATAATTATTTTATGACAAGTTAAAAATAACAAAAAAGTTTTAAAATCATTCATGTTATGCAGACTGTCATAACACAGAAGTCAAACTACTAGCATGATAAAAACTGTCAGAAGTCTTGCAAGGGAAAAAAAATCAAGCAGTATTTAACTAGACTGGAAATTAACATCCCTTAGGGATAGTTGAGATGCCATCTTATTTCTTTGTCCATAACAAGTGGGTTTCTTGCACTTCAGAATTTTGTATTGAGACAAAAGATATAGAGAAACAGATATAGATGTAGAGAATATAGAGAAATGGAGATAGAGAAACACTGGTCCAATACTCGTTTTAAACCTCAAAGGATAACTTCTTTTCCCCTACTGTCTATGTACAAAGCTCAGCTTAAAAATCACACACACAAAAATCTAAACATTCAAGCAATTCAATAATTAGTTGCAATATTACCTGAGTAGTTACTTGATTCTCCTTGTCTAGTTCTTCCAACTCCACTATTAATTTTTCTCTTCCTCTAATACTTTCATTTAATTCATGTTCTTTTCTTTCCAACTCTTGTCTTAACTGACTTAATTCTGAATTCTGACCCTCAGTATATGCAGAAAGAATATTCTCATTTTGTGCACTTGTCAGTTCCTTCTCAAGTCCTTCCTTAAATAAAAAAATAAATAAATCTGAATATTAGACTTTATTTTTCTGATTTTAAAATGTTTAGATTTGAAATGGTTTCTTTCCCCACCTCAGTTATTAAAAGAAAGCATGCATTTTTATGTTACAATCTCTAAACCTACAAGAATACTATCACAGTTAATAATTCTTCATTGTGAAGTATTTGTCTCTACCATTCATACACAGCCATTTATTGTCACACCATTCAGTTCAGGAGTACAATTATTGAACTTCTGAACAAAAAAGCTACAGTCTGACAATCAAACATATACCAGCCTCTCAGGTATGGATGCCCAGCTGGGATAAACTATTTTATATCCAAAAGATCCTCTAAAATGTAGTAATTTGCCTTCTGAGACACTAAGTTGTAATAAAGGACACCTGAATAACGTCCTTATGAAAAAGCCATGAGAACTCTAATGCATGCAAAATGCAGGAGACCCCAGCTGAAAAATCCTACTGGACACAAGGTAATCTCAGTCAAATCTCTCAAGCCTGAATTTATAAAGGACTAATTTGACCTTGTCAAAAACTAAGAATGTGTGCCAGAGCTTAATTTCATCAGTAAGACAGAATGTAATATTCTGAGTACTGCACAGAAGAAGAGAGATATTTTACAACTGATAATAGTGCCAAAACTGAAACATGCCAAAATAGGTGAAAAATAACAAATTTTACAGAATGCAGTATTGGTATTTTTAAATTGTGCATTGCAGTAGCAATGTGCCAGGTGAAACTCCACTAGCTCTCTGTAACAGAGCACACTGTGAAGTTTCAGTCAAAATGTATCATTTCTTTCAATTTCATATATAATTATAGAATTAATCTGCAATTATTTTCTTGATTACAAGGTTATTTATGTAGAAGCGTGAACACAAAAAAATAGTGACACAAGGTGTGTTTTCCATCACTGGCTGTTACGAACTTTTTGTTGGCTTTATTTAGAAATTGCTTTACCTGCTTTAAACTTGAAAGTCTTGCTATTTCATTTTCTGCTTCTATAAAGAAAAGAACAGATAATTTTACTATTTTCCAAACAACAACAAAACCAAATCATTCTCCCACCTTGCCCCAACAGAACTCTTCTGCTAAGAAGAGAATAATTTGACAGTATTTTGTGGTGACAGGCATCAGGACTACAGAAGATTCAAATGCAGCACCATAAAGAAGATACTTTTACAACTGCATCCACATCAGGAGGACTTTGGTAATACAGTGTATGTAGTTATGCAATATGAAAAGATTTTTTACTTATACTTCATAAACATGTCTAATTCAGTGATCCTTGAAGGTATTATCAAAAGACTGCCTTTACACACACGAAGTGTACTTTTGGAATACAAACAAACAACTTCTATTGAGGCTGATTTAATTTAAAAAAAAAACTATCAAACAGTTGGCAGACATGATTACTTACCCAATCAGAAACCCTAATGTTTATCATGAATAGAATTATATATAAACATAATTAGGACTCCTTTTCTGCTTAGCCTTACCTCAATGGAAAAGTCTTTTCTAAAGCCGCACCTTTTCAAATGTACACATTCTCATATTTAATTCCAAATTCTTAAAATAAAATCTGAGCAGCAAAAGTGAAAACCTATGAAGATATACTAAAAATAAGAGAAAATTTAAAATGCCATCCTTGTACCTAACAGTGCTTGCTGTAGTCTGACAACATCTTCTGGAAGTGATGTCTTAGATTGGAGCTGCTTCTGTTCCTTCAGGAGAGCACCTTGCTCTGCAGCAGAACTTTGAAGCATACTGAAGTCAGATTTAAGCTTTTCATATTCTTCTGTTATTTGATTTTTTTCTACTTTTGACAATTCTTGCTCTTTCAGAAGCATTTTATTTTCTTCTTTGGCAGAAGACAATTTGTCATTTAGTTTTCTTATCTCATCCTCTAGATCCTTTACAACCTGCAACTGTTCTGCTTCTCCCCCTTCTAGACTTGGAGCATTTTTTGTCTCTTCACTGATTTCAGAGTCATCCATGGCATCAGTGCTCACACCACCTAAAAAGCAAAAAAGATTGACTGCAGTATTAACCACAGACAGCACTGTAGATCTCTTATTTAAAAGTTTCTTCTTCCACCACTTGTCAACTCCACAGAGAGAGATAGTCTAAATCAAAGATAGGCTCATCATCAACAGAAAACTTATTTAAAATAGAATTACCATTTGAAGCAGTGCTATAATAAGTATGACAGGTTTAATCAGCAGCTTTTCAAATACTTACACAACCCTGAATCAAAATAATTTAAAAAGGTTAAGTGTTGCAAGACATACTTTTTCAGTTTAATTAAAATATACTTGACTCCCATGTCTCATGGTAGGAAGATGACAATCTAATTTACCAGGATTTGGAATCCCTCAATTTTCTAAAACTGATTTATCAGACCCCATTTAATTCAATCTGATGCAAAATCCATGTTCAAATTAATTTTCAAGGATTTGCTGAATGGGTTCTATAAAAAACAGTTTACTGCAAATTAGTACATCATCTGCTAAATGATGCAGAAAGTTTTGCACCTAAAGATGTCATTTGCAGAGCTGATGTTTTCACAGCTCCACCACACTAGCACAACACTCACAGCTCTAGACATTCCTCACAGTGTAATTTCCAGCTATGCTAGAGTACAAAATGGTGTACAGAAAAATGGACAGGGAAAAAGTTACAAGGACACTGTTTGTGAACATATTTCAGTGTAAGCTCTAACACCTCCTCACACCCCAAGCTGTATTGTTAAATAGAAGCAAAAAAATAAAATAAAATATATAGTCTTAATTCATCAAAAGCTGAGAGACAATTTTTTTTACAGATAACTTATAATGAAAATATCCTGGAGCCCTGCTGGTGTACATAGGTGCAGTATGTAGCATGTCCAGTAGAAGACAGATTATACCTTAAAAATTAATACCTGATTGTAAGAAATAAATACCCTATCAGTACTATCTTAGAAACTAAGAAGCTGTGAGAATAGCTCCCTTCTTTCCAAGAAGAAAACTGCTGTCTCCTTCCAAAAGGAGAGTATATACTCTTGGGAAATCAGTTTAACAGATAATCAAATATACTAAATTTTCCTGTAAACCTCTATCTGGGCAAAGAAGACCCTAAAGAAAATCTAAAAGACATAACTATTTTTATGGAATATGAATAATCTACAAGACAATTAAAAGCTCCTTGTGAGAATTACTGAGCTTCTAATATCTACTCATGTCACAGACTGAGGCATGGTCCTTATGGCACCCTTTGAGCTTTTGTCAAGTACTCCAGTTGGCATGAAGTACTTCATACTAAAATTATTTTTGTGCTGAAATTTTCTTATCTTCAACTGTAGAATTTAGAACACAACACTTGATATGTATAGAAAGAAAAAATGTCTCTAGACTGATATCTGAGGAAATACTCAGCCCAGTGTTCAAGCCAACCATAGCAAATACAAGGTCCTATGACATGCATGTGTCTTGAACATAAAGTGGAACTATTTGAAATTCAAACATGTATTTGATACCTATCACATGGTTATATATTTGATGCTTTAACCAAAATTCAGT
Organism: Ceyx cyanopectus; assembly: GCA_013401355.1. NCBI lineage: Eukaryota > Metazoa > Chordata > Aves > Coraciiformes > Alcedinidae > Ceyx > Ceyx cyanopectus. The sequence continues at coordinate 3,624 of VYZU01062590.1, read as the reverse complement.
GTAAATAAAAAAGAAAGCATGTGGCAATGAAGACCTTGCTGTAATTGACTCTCAAGTTCTTCAATTCTCTCTTCATATTCCCTCAGCTCTTCTCGATGTCGATGACTGATCTCCACCAGCTTTTGTCTGTGGGCATCCTGCAATACTGAAAGTTCATGCTGATGTTCATCTATTTCTTGACTAAAATTCCTTTTGAGGTCCTAAAAATACAATTACAGAAACACAGTGGTGACAGGAGCAGAGTACAGAAGCTCAAGAATGAAAAAATGCAAAAGAAAAAAGTTTTACCTAGAAAAAAATTTTACCTAGTAAAATAAAGAGACTTATTAAAGGATTTCTCAAGAGAGACTTTCTTGGCTTTTGCTGGTTTGTGGATTTTAAACATGTTAAAAGACATTCCTTTAAAAAATTATATTTACACAACAGCAACTATTAAGTGTAGAGAGATTACAATGTGCAGATATTACAACTCTTTCACAGGAAGTTGACACCCCAGGACATAATTCTAGTAACTTTGAAGAATGACATGCCAATCTGTATTTTGTTTCTTCAATGGCAAGATGTCTCTGATAAGGGAGAAGAAATTATTTTGTGTATCTAACATTCACTATTGTAAGTCATCAACAGTTTCTGGAAGTGATTTGCCCTGAAATACTAATGTAATTGTTCAAGCTTATACACTACATTCATCAAATCATATAAATCCCCTTTCTCAGAATAACTGCTTCCAAATACTGTACTGCTGACTGAAATGTTACTGTGCTATTACATGCCTACATGCATTTTTAATAGAGAAAAGCTGCAAGTATTTTAACTACATTCAAAGTCATTTGGCCATAGGCAAACCAAACAAGAATAAAGCATAAGACTAGTTTGTAAAAAGTGTCACCTTACCTTAACAATATTTTGCAGTTTGCTTATTTCACTTTGTTCAGCATCATTTGTCCCCTGTGCTTTGGAAGACTGAGAAAAGAAAAATCACATATTCATGTGAAAACTGATAATTATGTGCATTTTCCACCTAAGTGCTTCCTCTGGTTCTACTAAAATAGTAGAAAGCAACAAAGCTAATGTGAAACAAAATTAAAATCTACAGTAATGTTGATTAAAAAGCATCATTTTAATGTAAATATTTCAATTTTCCATGGACCTCTTGTTTATTGTCACATGGAAATATGTAAAAGTTTAGGGTGGGGGCATTATTGCACCTAGTAAGAAAACAGTGATGCTCAATTTTACTTTAATACTTCCACATGTGAAAGGTACACCTCTGAAATTAGGCTATAGCTTGTAAAAATGATGACTCATATCAACAGCTTGAAAGGTTATGTTCTCTCTTGTCTCTTCAGACCACTAATTACAACCAATATACCAAGAACTGAAAGAAGTCAGTAAAGCCTGTATGCAAATCTCCAACTATCACTTTAAACAGTATTGTACTGTCAATAAATAACCAATCTCACAGTCAGGAAGAAGAAAAGTGTTTTTTGAATGCCTGTGCAAAAATGAAACCCAGACATAGTATTCTAGGCAAACTTCTAAAACCTCCTAATGTGACAAAAATTAAAACATCACCAAAAAAAAGCATGTGAAAATGAGTCACTGGATGTGTCCCGAGTCATGTGTCAGGTAAAAAATTACTACAAGATCACAGATCATTAGGTTTCAGCTTTGCTATCAACTTATGTTGCTTCTGGAAATTGTACAGCATGAACTTGCCAAAAACCCACCCCAAAACCAGCCAGTGAAATGAAAACCCTGCTTGGGAGGGGAGAGGGGAGGGTGGGGAGGAAGCACTCACCAGTGCCATCTGCTTCCAGTGATGAACCTCAGATTCAAGAGTAGAAACTGCATTGGACAGTCTGTTTATTTCCTGTTGTGCCCAGATGAGGTCCCCCAGATCCATGTCATCTCCTTCAAACCCTGAGGAATGTCTGACCACCGGGACATAGGAAGTGGTTGCAGTGGGTGGTGGAAAAGCAGCAGGTCCTCCCAACTGTGCTGCCTGAGCTGCCTGTGCTTTCTGCAGCTGCTCCTGGAGGGCATTCTGTCTACATTTCAGATGGTTGATTTCCACCTGAATATCAAAATACACTTTATTTTACCCCTTGTGGCCTTATGAAATGTGCACCAACCATACAAGTCCCTCCAGCACTAATTACTAAGCACTTCCATTAAAACCAGAAGGTTCTTTTTACCCCAAACACTCTCCCACTGGAGAAAACAGAGCTGATGTTTTACAAAGTTATCTCTTGCAAGGACACATATTAAAAGTTTTAAGAGTTTTCAGTTAAGTAAAACTTCAATAAAAGCATTTGATGTTTTTTCCAGCAGCCAATGTACATAAGTACTACAGCAAGATTCAGGCTAACAGGTCATATGAAAAAAATTAGTATTTCAAGAGTGTATTCATATATTAAGCAATGTAAGATGCTCCTCCAGTTATTTAATTACATTTTATTTCTTTTAATCTTAACAACTCAATATACTGAAAATTTACTTATTTACAATGAACTGAAATCAGCTGCATGCAGTTTTCTCATAACTGTTATTCAATAAGCATCTCAAATACAAAATTCAAATACATCTCAAAAATTCCCACATGCATTTACAAATAAAGGAGAAATAAGACTTCTTTTGTGTACCTCCAGGCATACTGGCAACTTTCTCTGTTGAAAAGGCTAGGAAATCTCACATTACAGAATGTTCTACAGTTGATTTTGCATCACAAAGGGACACCTTGAATTATGAAAGCTAATTGTGTTCCCTTTAATTATATATGTTAAGATAAATAATGATATCCACAGACAATATGACTACCTGAAATGAGAATTTGCTCCTGTTGCCTTCCTTAAAGATAGTTGAATCAGAAATACAAAGCAGCTGAAGTGTCCTTTTCCCCAGAAACAACAGAAATTCTGATACATGCAAGACATTCCAGAGTTCTCCCTTGTATCAGCTGTCCTGGCAACTCTGCCTATATTACATAATTCAATGAAATTTCTGTCTCTGTCTACATTAACAAACCAAGAAACCCTAACTGTGACCAATACTTCCACTGAAAAAGCACAGATATTGCAACAAAGAGATGTAAGTTTATTGGACATACTTACTCAAAGGATTTACTCTGTATCCTACCTCTTTCTGCTGAAGCTGATTTCTGTATTCTATAGACAACTGCTTTATCTGAAGCTCTGCTGCTTCATGCTTTTCTTCTAAATCACTACAAAGCTTTTTCAGTCTCTCATTCTAGAAAAAACAAAGAAAAGAATGTTGGTAAATTTGGAACAGTTCTTAAAAAATTAGAAAAGCTGAAGTCTGCTGAACAGCAGAGAAATCAAATTGTACAGATTTCTCAAGTTATTTCAATCAAAACACAGTGGCAGGAACTTTCAAAATCATGTTCACATGTAAGCTTTCAATTTTGATACTGATATTTTATATCTAGCTCACTTTCAGCAAAAGGTTTGTAGTGACCAGAGGTAAATGTCAAGAAGAAAACTTGAGGGCTGAATTCCATCTTAGAGTGATCCACAGGTGGAATTTAGGAACAGCCACAGAGTACAAATGGGAGCTAATATCCACACAACTCGGTCTTCTCAGGTTCAGGAGCACAGATAATAT
>VYZU01062587.1:0-29580 GCA_013401355.1 Ceyx cyanopectus | reverse complement strand
ACATGTGTTTTCCACCCTCTTTCTGTATTTTTCCCCACTACTTGAGGGATTGATGAGAAAACTACCTGTGCACCCAAATCTTCAACCAATCTCCCTAGTGCCCTGGAGTCCTTCTTGATTGCATTTGGACTCCTCTCAGGAACCTCATCATTACCCACCTGGATGACTATTAAAGGATAATAATCAGGGGTGCAAAAGATCAGGCAGCTTCCTTTTAATGTCTTTGACCCAAGCTTCAGGGAGGCAGCAGACTTCCCTCTGTGCTGGGTCAGGTCTGCAGATCAGCCCCTCTTTTTTCCTTCAAAAGAGAGTTGACCACTAGGAGAACCCTCCTTTTCTTCCTCGTTGAGGAAGTCGTAGGTTGTGGTGCTGAAGGACAAGCTGTGGGTGAGTCACCAGATAGGTCTTCATCACAAGGAGCATCAAATTCCAGGGGTCCATAACCCTTAAGTGAGGGCAATGATGGAGAGGGGGAAGGGTGGGGAGGACTTGCCTGCCTATATGAGGTGGGACATGTATCCAAGCTTCCCCCTCTACCAGTCCCCTACCTTCCAACTGATTATAAGAAGACTGTCTTCCAGGAGGGCCTCGTATCTATTTTTCATGTGTTTGTATTAATACAGTGCTAAGAGATGTCAGTTCACATTAGATGTGTATCATCATGTTTTATATAGATGCAGAAAAAGAGTCTATGCCTCAGAGAGGCTTCTTTCCCTTATTTTTACTTAGTGGAATGTTTCTGGAGAGTTTATATAGTGATGTCCCTTACTTGAGAATAGAAACTGATAATTTTTTTTTTTATAAACTGTAGGACCAGCTATTAAAAAGCTGACCAAACAAGTTGGAAAAAGTCTTTCTAACCATGGAAGTAAGAACAAACCAGCTGGAGGGACTAATATTGCCCAGGCCTTTATTAAGAAAGATGAGGTGAAAAAACTGAAGGTACCATTTTTACTTGTCATTATTATTTCATGAAGTAATTGAACTATATATCTGTTGAATCCTGGTATTTTAATAATACAGCACACTGAGCAGAGCTGTCAGCAATTAAAAAGCAGTTTGCAATGTTAAAGTGGAGTGGTGTTGCAAGCTAGAGCTTGGCTGTGGTCTCTTCCTTTGAGATGCATGACACATTCAGATTTGTTGATTTTGCTGTAGTTTGTGCATACCTTACATAATTTTCTAACAGCACCTGAACCTTCTGTGCAACAGAAACACCTTCTATATCGTGCTGTAATAGTGAGAGATTCCAGTGAAATAAGGTTTTAGCTTTGTGAGAAACCAGCTTTCACTTTCCACACTTAAGCTCTCTAATACTGGCTTGATTCCATTGAACCTCAGCTGATGGGTAAATAGGAAAATGCTGTAGCTCTGCCTTCAGAAGCTGAATGAAGATAGTTCATGGGCAGGTGAGGTAAGAGAGGAGCAGGGACTCACTGCTATCAGCAAGTTTGTCTGTTTGACTTGACTCTCATTTGATGGTGTCATTATGCAAATTCACCACTGTAAAAATATGCTTATGCAGGCTGGCTTAAGAGAAGTGCATATTTTAACTTTGACCAGTGTGTGGGTTTTTAAACATTCATTATTTATTTTTCTCCTTAAATAAATCGGGTTTAAATTGAAAAGGCCTTTATTGCAATAATAAATTTTTCAAGTTTGAATACAGAATTCTTACATAGCAAACTAAACTGCCTGCTTGCATGGTAACATGATGCATTTATTTACATGTAAGAAGTATACATTCTAATGCTTAAAGGACTTTCCACCTCATTGGAATAGCTGATACCCCAGGAGAAGCAATCCTTTTTTAAGTTAGACATGTAATATCTGAAAACATAGTTCTGTAATTGGCAGAACTTTTAACTTCTGAGGTTGCTGACTTATTAAAAAAACCCCACTTTTAGCTTCAGAACTGTAATAGTGAATTAATATAATTTAGTTGATTGTATTATGTGGATTTTAAATCTGTTGTGATCAATGTCATAAAAGAGTATGTGCATTTTTCTTCAGCAGTTTCACATTGTTGAGTTTATGGAAGATGTCAGCACAACTGGAATGGATGGAGGAAAAATGCATGGTTTTTTTTCTTCCCCCTGTTAGTTTACAGAAGATGATGAAGATGATTGGGATATATCATCAGTAGAAGATGACTTCTTATTGAAGAAGGATGATAAAGGTCAAAAGGCTTTGACAGTTCAGAAAAACGGGTCAACAAATGCTGCTTCTGTGGTACATGCATGGGGTCTTCCGAAGACAAGTGCACCAAAGGAGGAAGGTATCATATTCATACTCCTGTGTTGTAAGCATTAAGCAACTGACATGCCTAGGGGAGAACTGAAATATAGTTTATTACTCATTGCAGTTCAATATATGGTGTTGGATACATCCAGAAGAGTGTGGCAAGCAGGTTGAGAGAGATTCTCCACCCCTCTGCTCTGCCCTGGTGAGGCCACGTCTGGGATATGGTGTCCAGTTCTAGGGAGAAGCTGGAGAGGGTACAGCAAAGGGCTGTAAAGATGATTAGAGGACAAGAATGTCTCTTATGAGGAAAGGCTGAGGCAGTTGGGTCTTTTTAGTCTGGAGAACAACTGAGTGGGCATGTTATGAGTGCTTATAAATACTTTAATGGTTGGTGTCAGGAGAATCAGACCAGTCTTCTTGCAGTGATGCTCACTGACAGGACAAGGGGTAATGGGTACATACTTGAACACATTCCCATCTAAACATGAGAAGGAACTTCTTCACTGTAAGGGGAATAGAGCCCTGGAACAGGCTGCCCAGAGAGTTGGTGGAATTCCAGTCTCTGCAGACTTTCACAACCCACCTGGATCTATTCCTGTGTGACCTGCTCTAGGTGAACCTGCCTTGGCAGGGGGGTTGATCTCCAGAGGTCCCTTCCAAGCCCTAACATACTGTGGTTCTGTTATTCTGTGATTTTGTAAGAAAATAATTAAGTAAGCAAAACTATGCTTGGTTTTGTCATAGAATAGATGATGTTTATGATAATGCATACTTGGATGGAAATAATGCACACATGTAAATATACAGATATGCCAAGAAAGTTAAATTTTAGGTTTTCAAACATAGAGTACTATCAGGCTTCAACCTCTGCTTAAAAATTAATCATTTAGAACTTTTTTTTTTTAATCCCTTCTCAAATTTAAGAGAGGAGGGAAAAACTTCCTTACTTTGTCTTGAGAATAATAATAGAAAAAATTCAGGTTTGTTCAAGACAGGTAAGTGACCTGCCAGGCTAAGATAAATATTTGAACTACTGGTAAAGCAATAGCCTCAAACTTAGATAGAACTTATATAAGTTGGCTGATGACACCAAACTGGGAGGAGTGGCTGACACAGCAGCAGGCTGTGCTGCCATCCAGAGAGACTTGAGACAGTCTGGAGGGTTGGGCAGGGAGAAATTGAATGAAATTCAACAAGGCCAAGTGTAGAGTCTTGCACCTGGTAAGGAACAACCCCAGGTATCAGNCACCTGAACCTTCTGTGCAACAGAAACACCTTCTATATCGTGCTGTAATAGTGAGAGATTCCAGTGAAATAAGGTTTTAGCTTTGTGAGAAACCAGCTTTCACTTTCCACACTTAAGCTCTCTAATACTGGCTTGATTCCATTGAACCTCAGCTGATGGGTAAATAGGAAAATGCTGTAGCTCTGCCTTCAGAAGCTGAATGAAGATAGTTCATGGGCAGGTGAGGTAAGAGAGGAGCAGGGACTCACTGCTATCAGCAAGTTTGTCTGTTTGACTTGACTCTCATTTGATGGTGTCATTATGCAAATTCACCACTGTAAAAATATGCTTATGCAGGCTGGCTTAAGAGAAGTGCATATTTTAACTTTGACCAGTGTGTGGGTTTTTAAACATTCATTATTTATTTTTCTCCTTAAATAAATCGGGTTTAAATTGAAAAGGCCTTTATTGCAATAATAAATTTTTCAAGTTTGAATACAGAATTCTTACATAGCAAACTAAACTGCCTGCTTGCATGGTAACATGATGCATTTATTTACATGTAAGAAGTATACATTCTAATGCTTAAAGGACTTTCCACCTCATTGGAATAGCTGATACCCCAGGAGAAGCAATCCTTTTTTAAGTTAGACATGTAATATCTGAAAACATAGTTCTGTAATTGGCAGAACTTTTAACTTCTGAGGTTGCTGACTTATTAAAAAAACCCCACTTTTAGCTTCAGAACTGTAATAGTGAATTAATATAATTTAGTTGATTGTATTATGTGGATTTTAAATCTGTTGTGATCAATGTCATAAAAGAGTATGTGCATTTTTCTTCAGCAGTTTCACATTGTTGAGTTTATGGAAGATGTCAGCACAACTGGAATGGATGGAGGAAAAATGCATGGTTTTTTTTCTTCCCCCTGTTAGTTTACAGAAGATGATGAAGATGATTGGGATATATCATCAGTAGAAGATGACTTCTTATTGAAGAAGGATGATAAAGGTCAAAAGGCTTTGACAGTTCAGAAAAACGGGTCAACAAATGCTGCTTCTGTGGTACATGCATGGGGTCTTCCGAAGACAAGTGCACCAAAGGAGGAAGGTATCATATTCATACTCCTGTGTTGTAAGCATTAAGCAACTGACATGCCTAGGGGAGAACTGAAATATAGTTTATTACTCATTGCAGTTCAATATATGGTGTTGGATACATCCAGAAGAGTGTGGCAAGCAGGTTGAGAGAGATTCTCCACCCCTCTGCTCTGCCCTGGTGAGGCCACGTCTGGGATATGGTGTCCAGTTCTAGGGAGAAGCTGGAGAGGGTACAGCAAAGGGCTGTAAAGATGATTAGAGGACAAGAATGTCTCTTATGAGGAAAGGCTGAGGCAGTTGGGTCTTTTTAGTCTGGAGAACAACTGAGTGGGCATGTTATGAGTGCTTATAAATACTTTAATGGTTGGTGTCAGGAGAATCAGACCAGTCTTCTTGCAGTGATGCTCACTGACAGGACAAGGGGTAATGGGTACATACTTGAACACATTCCCATCTAAACATGAGAAGGAACTTCTTCACTGTAAGGGGAATAGAGCCCTGGAACAGGCTGCCCAGAGAGTTGGTGGAATTCCAGTCTCTGCAGACTTTCACAACCCACCTGGATCTATTCCTGTGTGACCTGCTCTAGGTGAACCTGCCTTGGCAGGGGGGTTGATCTCCAGAGGTCCCTTCCAAGCCCTAACATACTGTGGTTCTGTTATTCTGTGATTTTGTAAGAAAATAATTAAGTAAGCAAAACTATGCTTGGTTTTGTCATAGAATAGATGATGTTTATGATAATGCATACTTGGATGGAAATAATGCACACATGTAAATATACAGATATGCCAAGAAAGTTAAATTTTAGGTTTTCAAACATAGAGTACTATCAGGCTTCAACCTCTGCTTAAAAATTAATCATTTAGAACTTTTTTTTTTTAATCCCTTCTCAAATTTAAGAGAGGAGGGAAAAACTTCCTTACTTTGTCTTGAGAATAATAATAGAAAAAATTCAGGTTTGTTCAAGACAGGTAAGTGACCTGCCAGGCTAAGATAAATATTTGAACTACTGGTAAAGCAATAGCCTCAAACTTAGATAGAACTTATATAAGTTGGCTGATGACACCAAACTGGGAGGAGTGGCTGACACAGCAGCAGGCTGTGCTGCCATCCAGAGAGACTTGAGACAGTCTGGAGGGTTGGGCAGGGAGAAATTGAATGAAATTCAACAAGGCCAAGTGTAGAGTCTTGCACCTGGTAAGGAACAACCCCAGGTATCAGTATAGGGTGGGGACTGACCTGTTGGAGGACTGCAAAGGGGAAAAGGATCTGGGGGTCCTAGCTGATGGGATGCTGAACAGCCTTTGTGTTGTCAACGCTTGTCATTTCCTCCCTGGCTGAAATTCTGGACTTCCTGAAATACACAGATGTTTGCTCACATAGATAGCATTTGGTTTTATCTCATAGATAAAAACAAAGTTAAATTACCTCCAATATAGCATTAATAATGGTTGATATTTTCTTATTTTAACAGGCCTTCACGAAGCTGAGAACACAAGCACATTAAAAAGCAGTTTAGTCACTGTAACAGACTGGAGTGATTCTTCAGATACCTAATGGTTGTGTTCCCCATGGGAGGCACTGCTTCTGGGTTCTGTTGGGGTTGAAAATAATAGTTGAAAACAAAAGTCCTAGTGAAAACATTAATTTCTCATACTGGTCTCACAGTAACAAGGAATAGTTTTTACAGAGCTCTTGTGTCTTTCAGTCCTGAATTTGAAATGAGAATATTCATACACACATTTTGGGCCATGTCTGTTTGAAAACTGAGAGTTAATTCTTCACTCTCATCATTTCAGTGGTGAACACTGCTTTCATTTCACTGAGGTGAAGTTTTTCCCTCCAATGTTTACATTAAAGATTGAAACTGGTCTTGCAAGAAAGGCTGTTAACCAATGAACAGAATTTATTGCAGAGTATTACTTTATAAACTTCTCAAATGCATTTTTTTTGTATTTTATCATAAACTTTATATAAATTTGTGAACATTTTAAATAACTATTTCCATTTATTAAAATGTTAATTTCTACCATGGTTTACAATAAACACCAAATGAAAAGAAAAAATAGGCCTCTGCTATAAAATTGATTGTTACTATTAAATACCTTTTATTTTGGGAAGTTATTCTAGAGTTGAGTCTTGGCTAACAAAAAAGCACAAAAAAATAGGAAAAAAAATTAAAACATCAAAGTAAGGTGAGAAAAGTACTGACCTGACATTTCTCATTTGTCCATAAGAGCTGCCTTCTTAAAAAACCCACAATAGTGTTTTCACTTAAATGAACTGCAGAGATAAAGTAAAATAAAAAGAACCTTTAATAGCTTTGTGGTTTGATACGTTTTAGATGGTATCAGATACAAAACCTTTTCTATCATACAATGCTATTTTATTCAATAGGTCTGACCATTCTTTTTTTTTATACTTACACCTTTGTCCTAAAATAACCAGTGCATTGAAACTCTAAGAGTCCATCACACCGAAGGTCAAGACAGACCTGAGTTTGTGTCTGATTTTTAGGGTCTCAGTCAAGAAAGCATTTTGTGGTTATTGATAACCTCTGATCTCATTTATCGACTTACTGTACAACATTCCCTCAAAAGCCATCACAATTCTAGAGACAGGTTAAAAAAAAAAAAGTCCTAGCTGAATTTTTTGACTTGCTGGAAGTAGTTTGGGGTTATCTAAACTTGTGCTGTTCCATAGCTCTTCAGTAATGTCACTGGCAGAGCAGACCAGCTGGTAGTGACTGGGCTTTCCCTTTTCTAACCAGTGGCTTGGTGCCATTCTGGAGCCAAAGATGTCCTGGCGCTCTGCCCGGACAGAGGGAACGAAATCAAGGCCCTGGAATTGACTTGTCCCCAGCAGGGGTGAGTACAGAGGCAGGGTTCAGTGGCATAAAGCAGGTGCAGAAGGCCAGAATTGTCTCCAAGCCTAGTCCAAGTCACCACAAGTCCCTGTGGGCTGCAGCCTTTGCTCTCCCTGCCCTGCACACGAAAGCTCACGGTCACACAGGCGTTCTTTGCATGCCTGCAGCCTTCTAGATGCTCTCTAGTGCCTGTTTTCTTAACAACTGGCCCTGACTTGTCTTAGTACCTGCTCCTTACCTCCCCAGATCTCATCCTTGTTTTCACTTCAGCCAGTGTCTTCTCATTCCTTCAGCACCAAACAGACCGAGTTGCAAGTTCTTCCACGCCGGTAGTGTGCTGAGGAGGCAGGAGCCTGCTGATTGTGTCACTGCCTGCTGCTGCAGTTGTGATGTGCTCTGCAGTTCTGAGCTCACTGCTAATCAGTGGTGAGGTATTTGACATACCAACCTGCACAGAGTAGATGTGCCCAGCTCTGGAATCAGCTGCAGTGCTGCACAGCAGTCACTCTGAGGTGCGGGAGGCCCTTCCCATAAGCGATCAACATATGGATTGGCAAATACCTCATTTATTTCTTTTTTTTTCAAGAAAGCAACATCTGCTCGTGATTTCCAGATATAAACTTTACAATACCAACATCAATCTTAAAATACTACATCATAAAATTTACACAAATATGTAAAAAGCTGCAAGTTAATGTTTTAAAAAGTCATTGTTGTAGTAGTATGTTAGGGATAGGGGGAGAAATCACTCTGAAACATACAAACACGTTTTTCAAATGCTCTGAATCTTCCAACACTGCCATCAAACATAAGCATTCTTGTCAAAGTGCTTGGGTGGGTTTTTGTCTGGGACACTGTTGTGGACCTTTGTACGAGAAGACATCACAGATGTGGCTCCATTATATGCATAACCTCTCCTGAAAAAAGAAATCAGTTACAGCTCATCCCACAGACATCTTACATCTCTGCCCACAAGCATTACAGTCATACAAAGCTAGAAGACATGTACAGGAATGTACCTACAAATTTCAGAGTAGAGGACAGGGAGGACACCTTCCTTCCATGTGATCTCATTCTGCTTTGACATTACCCCTCCAGCATCTCTCTCAATTCACTTTATTCAATAAGCTCTTGCTTACAGCTAAGTACATTAGGGCCCAATCAGGAAATATTTAGGCTGTGGCAGATCCTAGGTCAAAGTTACTCCCTCCAGCAGTGCCTTTTCATTATCGACCCTCTTCTGCTCCTGGAGGTCCCACTGCCACCACTGACGTCCCTTCACCTCTCTCTTTTGATCTCGTGATTGGCAATTAAAGAAATTTCACACCTCTAAAGTGACCTGACTACTTTCTCTACATCAGAGAATGCATTTTCTTCCAACTGTAGTAAATATATGAAGTATATGTAACATAAATATTTGTTCCGACTCAATAGCTTTTCTTAATTGATGGGACTGAGCATTAACCTTAAATACCATTATTTTCTTTCAAATACACAATCATTCTCTGAACCTCACTACAAATTCTTTTTGAAAAGGAAGCAAACTGTCTATGTATGGCAGATACAAATGAACTAGTACTAATTTCAAGGAGTACAACTTGTGTTTTACCTTGGAGAGGTTCGGTTTTCAGCTATTGAGAAGCAGAATATACTGCCACCAATTATGCAGAGTGAAGCTCCAGCCCATCCAATGAACAAAGCTGCTCCTAATTCATACCTGCAGGAAGTTGATAAATGGGTTTAACAGAACAGTGTGTGGATTTAGCAGCTGAATTTGTTGGTTTTGTTCAGAAAAAAAAGAACCAATTTTTTTTCATGGATAACTTCCCATTGACTTACACATTACTCATAGCAAAACCAGTAGCTCTGCCATTCATCCATATTTAATTTCACTCTTTCCTGGGTACTGGCTGGATGAAAAGCTGGACGTGAGTCAGTAAAATACACTTGCAGCCCAGAAGGCCAATCAAATCCTGGGCTGCATCAAAATAAATATGACCAGCAGGTTGAGGGAATTGATTCTACCCTGACAACCACTCTACATTTCTCTGGTGAGACCCCTCCTGGAGTACTGTGTCCAGCTCAAGAAAGACATGGACCTGTTGGAGCAGGTCCAGAGGAGGTTCCAAAAAATTAGAGGGCTGGAACACCTCTCCTGTGAAGAAAGGCTGATAGAATTTGAGTTGTTCAACCTGAAGAAGAGAAGTCTCTGAGGAGACCTTACTGTGGCCTTTCAGTACTGAAAGGAGGCCTATAACATAGTCAGGGACAGTCTTTTCAGCAGGGCCTGCTGTGACAGAAAAAGAGGTTAAGGATTCTAAGAAGAGGGTAGATTCAGACTGGTTATACAGAAAAAATTGTTTACAAGAGGGTGATGAACACTGGCACAGGCTGCCCAGAGAGGTGGTAGAAGATCCATCCCTGAAAACATTCCAGGTCAGATTGGACAAGTCTCTAAGCAACCTGATCCACTTAAAGATGTCCCTGCTCACTGCAGGAGGGTTCAACTAGATGGCCTTTAGAGGTCTCTTCCAACCCAAAACATTCTGTGATTCTAAGATGACCCTATGGATACAATGAAAAACTGCCTGTGAGCCTAGACACCCAGAAAATTATACAGCAACTTCTATAATAGGTCACAAAAGGTGAACACCAGATGAAGAATAAAAAAAACCCTTTTCCATGTTTTCTTGAGATTCTACCCAGTAGTAAAGCACAGATTAAAAAAAAAATAAAATCATCCACACAGGGAGAAAAAGCCACCTTCAAGATTTCAGTGGTAGATGCCATGGGCACCCAGGTTCAAGAAATTTCTGACTTGAGGACTTACTGCCAAAAGGGGATGGAGACATTGGAGTTCAGAGGCAGGACACTTCATGAGGCCTCGCTCTTCACGGCCTTGCCAGTGCTCCAACTTCCAAGTTGTTTTGTTTGTTTTTTGTTTTTTTTTTTAAATTTTCTGTTCACATCATCTAAGCAGAGTTTTTATTTATCATTGAAAAAAAATGGATCAGATTCCCCAAAACATTATCCATACCTATGTACTTAGGCACCCAACCCCAAAATTAAAGTGCTGGAAACCACAGGCAGTTCAGCTGCCTTTCACCCTGGAAAACTCTGCACCCAGCACCATTTGACTTCAAAATCTGCCAAACTGCTAAAACTTTATTTCTAACCGTGCTTACTTTGTCAACCTTGTGCTATGGTTTTCACAAGATTTGAGCAGATTTCTGTCCGTTCAAGATCTTGGGGTTCTCTGATTAGAAACCAATACCAACATCAGAGCTCATCACCTAGGATCCCGTTAACAGTCAACACAAGAAATACAAAGTACACTTCTAAAAACACCTTCCAGGCACCTCTTTTAACGAGCTGTAAAGACAAATACAAAGCAGCTTACTCTGACATGAGGGAAGCCCCATCCTGGGGATCCCTCCATCCCTCCAGGTACTGCCAGAGCAGACCTGAGCTACACAGTCCAGGAGCGGGCTCCCAAGAAAAGTCAGTGCAGACTACCACAGTGCTGGAGAACACAGCCAGACCAAAGCCTAGGAAGGCTGCTGCTGTAACAACTTACTTGCCAAGACCATTTGTCTAGAAAGTGGGAAACAGAAGTTCCTTTCCACTTTTCCATCTAACACAAAACAGTTGGCCAGAGGGTAATGTGAGAGAGGTAAGGAGACCAGTTGTCATCTCCCCTCCTGAAGCTCTTCACTTGTACAGAGAAGAAATCAAGATTTCATTGGGCTTAATTTGGTAGAAAAGGATTACCTTAAAAAGTTTCTGAGAAAAAGGACATGGAGCCTGGCCTTTGTTCCTGGGATTCTTTGCACATTTTAAGCAACGTTTGTTACTGCAACAGGTATAAACAGATTGCACATATGGGCCCTTCTCAGGTGACTGCCACACCACTAGGTTAATAAGTTGCAGAGCTGGGTTAATTGGTCTTTCCTCCATGTCTTTACTGACAAAAAAACCTCTGCTTTACACTGGTGCTTATAAGGAAAACTTCAAATTTTCAATTGCATATCAACCTGTGTACAGATCCCTGGATTTTATCCAATCCTCTTTACCATATGAAAAAACCTTTACATACATTACCTCTTGATTTAAAAAAAAAGGTAGGCTTTTTTGAAAGAAATTTCTGCCTGTCATTCCTTGGTCATGTACATAATTCAAACCAGAAGTCTCCTGGGCACCAGCTTTAGGCAAGTCTCTGATTCCCTTTGCACCCATAGTCAGAGTGTGTCTTCCAAATGCAGAAGGCTAGAGGGAAAATCTGATGGCTGAGGTGATGCTAAACACCTCATGTTGTTTGTTGGCCACTAACAGTATCTTGAGCCTGCCTTTGACACTGCCTGAACACCTCTGGTATAGAAATGTTAAGTAAAAGGTGAAAGATTGACACCCTCTCTCGGTGAAGAGCCAATGTCAAATTTCCACAATATACCAGTAAAGCATATTAAATGCTTCTGCAATGCCCATCAAACTAAGAGTTGACAGACAGCAAGGAAATAAATTACTCCAACACATTTTACACTGGTTAAGAGTGAAAGGAGTCGAATGCCACCATTTGCTTAATGTGACATAAGGTCATTGCCTGAGCTACGTACACCGTGCACAACTCAAATTACAACTTCTGGCTTTCCTCTCTGACTTTATCTTTGCAATCCTGATTATGTGTGCCCAAAGCTAAGCTATGCTGGTTGTTTGGGAAAAAAAAAGGTAGTTTCTGTAGAGGATGTTTTACTACATTTATATCTATATTTAAACTGGATTTCTCATTCCTCACAGTCGAACTCTACTGTGAGGTCTGCCTGGTCTTCTGCAGCAGAAGAGCATAGGAATACAGTATGGGAAAGAGACTTCTGGCAACAACCAAGGTATTTTTCACTAGGAACAGCAAGTGTGATGAATAATTAACTTCTGGCTATATAGCCAGGCTCCATTTTCTTCACAGTACCTCACATCCTTGTTTCTTTTGGAGGCCTTTTGATCGTGTCCTCACAGTAGCAAACAAACAGAAATAATAGTGGAATTATGGAGGAGACTAATATGAACTTGTTTTCAAGAAAGATGAAGCAGTGCCCACCCTACCACAAAAATGGACCCAGTTAATGTTATTTATTCAGACAATTTTCTTTCTGTCAAGGAGAAAAGAAAAGCTCAGGGTTCCTTACTGAGCCTTTACTTGGGTCTCAGGGAAATGCATACCCAACAGTTGACATTCTGGAATCACCACCAAAAAAAGTTTAAAATCCTTGCATTTAAAGATAACATTACATTAGGTAAGAAGACAAACCATGAAACTCTATATTTCACAGGAAGCATTTCCAGACTTGGTAGTTAAGATGTGAATCCAAAGTCCAAGTGCTGTTTCTTGGATTTTTGCCTTTGTAGGTCCTCAGAACTTGCACAGCTTTAAGGGGAGTTTTTTTAGGGATCCTGCAATTCTATAAACACTCACTCCCTTGAGTTTAATTACGAGTCAAAGCATTTCTGTTAGTGCTTATAAGACTGCAGGTTGTGATAAGGTTTATGATCCAAATTTCAGTCACCTGGCTTTGAAAAATCTGTCAGCAAAAAGTCCACAGAGCCTGCAGGAACCTCTCTTCAAGAGGCCTCAAGATTGCACAGTGCTTGACACCTTTATGGAAACCACCTTCTGTCAAAAGCTTAAGGAAACAATTTTCTTCTTTTCCTATCAAATGATGTGCCTAATCAGCACCTCTGTCTTGTGAAATCCTTTTGCTGTGTCTCTGACATAAACCAGCAGCTTCACCTCAGATTAACCCCCTTCACTCTGCAGCAAGGAACCCTGCCGAGCTGCAATAAACCTGGGCACAAAGATTACAGAGCAATCACTGTACACGAAGGTGTTTGGTCATTACATTTCAGCACATGGCTACTCCAGTGGGAAAACACCATTACACAAATCTGCAGCCCACTGTGCTCTGCTGCCCCACAGAAGAAGCACCTGCTCTCTGTTTCAATGGGCTCTGGTGTGCAGTTTGAAACTTAAGGTCTACTTCTTTGAAAATGTTATGGGTATAGGAAAGTACTTACTTTTGTGCAACAAAAGAAGGATCAAAGAACTCAGACGTAATCCTGTTTGCATACAGGGAACAACTAGTCATAGAGCACAACCCTGAAAAGCATAAGACAAACCATTCAGTGGAGACAGCAGAAGAGCTTTGAGCCTGACCCTGAAGCCAATGAAGTTATGGAGAGTAGTGCATGGATTTCCGTGGAAAAGCAGCAGCTCTGGTATGACTTCAAATATATGAACTTAGAGAAATAAGGTATATTTACCAGACAGTATGAAAAACAGTCCAGCTAAACAAGCTATTTTTGCTTTAGTCTGATCGGAGCCTCCAACTTTTGTACATTTCATCCCAAACAGCCCAAAAACAGCACCGAAGAAGCCCAGGCAGACAGCGGAGATCATCAGTCCTCTGCAGGCTTGGATGTAACCTGTGGAGAGCAAGAGTAAGGCTAATGTGAGAACTGGGACCTCAATGAGTTTTGCTGTAGTTCCTCTCCCTCTGCACAGTGATTGCCATTCACTATTGCAAATGGAATCAGACCTTGGCTGGAATAACACCCCTTACATTGAGCGTGGTCTCCTAGTTGATGTATGGCCTTCAGAGGACATCATCACCTCAGCCCAGCTCATAAGAAACATACTGTGAGCAAGCATTCAGGACTGCAAAAAAAATAATCCTGTGGCACTGGGTACAGTATCTGCAAGAGCTCCTACCTGTGAGGTTTGGAAAAGCAACTCCATGTGGTCTGTGCAGGGGCAGGTTGCTGAGCCACTCTGTGCATGCAAAATCAAGTCTTACATGCTAGTCTGGCTGTGCCTGTGTGTTGTGGATGCAATATGACTGGCAGCAGGTTGGCAGCACTGACCCTGTCTGGGGTTCTGGGCCTGCTTGGACATGCTACCAGTTTGATTTGAGCCTACTTTCACTACTCAGGGAAGTCAAAGGTGCTCAGCTTCACGGACAGTAGCCCTTTGAGATAAAAGAAATCCCTGCCATACTTGAGCCTGGACACATGGCTTATGGCTGGCTTTAGCCACACACAGTTTTGCCAGTCTGGCTGAACCTGCTTTGAGCTGGAGCTCCCAGGGCAGAGCCCTTCAGTGGGAAAACAGGTTGCTTGGCCTCTTCTCCCTTCTGAGAATATCTTGTAATTGAAAGACTGTGATAATCTCACTGTTTACAGGGTGGACCTCTGTAATCTTACACAGCTGAACAACTACCACAAGATGTTTTTCTTCATAACCTGTTGTTACAGCTCATTTAAAATGAAAGTGTGCTTTCACTATTAGGGTATTCATTCCTTTTGCTTTGATCTCCAGTGGGTGGAAATGTTGAGAGCTAAATCATGTTCTCATTGCCTATTAGACCAAATTTTACATAATAACATATAAACAAAAACCAAATCAACCCTGCATAAAAGTCTTTAACAATAGGTAATTAATATATTAAAACAGGAAGACATCTAATGAAAACAGAAGACAGCAGATTCAAAATAAAAAGTGCACTTGTTCATACAATGAAGTTGTGGAATTCCTTTCCACAGGATACGTGGATGCTGAAAACCTTTAACATCCATCTATCCAGTGGAAAGGAATTCAGAGATTCAAAAAGAGAGTAGATACATTCATTAAAGAGAAATCTGTTCTGGCTGGCAGGTCCTTGAGCTACAGATGACTGCTACTGATGTTCTCCTTAGTATCACCCATTTTAGCTGCTCCAGGATGACCACTCTGTGTTTGAATGTTTAAAATTCTGCCTTGATTCACAGCTTCGTGCAACAAACAGCACACAAGAACCAATTTTTAGCACATAATGTCTCATTTCATCAGTCCTAATGAGCTTAGGTGCTGCACTGCAAGTCTGTGAATGCAACCTACTGGCTTTTAGCAGCATCTGTTGGCACTCAGACAGACTTCTTTCATTTTCAACACAATTCCATAACTAAAGAAGTACAATAGCTGATGGAATAACTCTTAAAGTGTCTCACTTTGGAATATACAGAAGAGAGTCATTTGTGCAAGAGCCACATCTGAAAAAGTCTTGATTGGTTAATATTTGCTATAGGCTTGGAAAAGTTGTCTTTTACTACTTTTGGAGGTCTGCAATGTATTTCTTGTAGCACACAGGTAAAATGGGAGATGGAGATTGGTAGGAAGCTATTATTTTTGACAGACCCAATTTATTGACACTGTTAGTAGCTAATTGAGACATTAAAGTGCTGAACCATGAACATATTTACCCAGAGGTCCTCTAAACTTTTATTTATGTCTGAACCTCCTAGGAGAAACAGTAAATATTCACCCCAACCACAATAACCAGCATATGCTAAGAACCACAGGACTGAAATCTGCTGTTCCTGAAGGTCAGTACTCAGTTTTAGAATAGGTAGAGGGTAGTGAGACAGCAAGAAATAATTAACTCACTCACCCAGAAATAATTTTCAATTATAAACAGCATGAGCTGGAGGACTGCTCAGTTCTGCTGAATGAATAACTTTACTCACTAAATATTTCACCAAATTGGGCAGGCCAACCACACTGGGACTTGTTTCAGTTCACCACAGCAGCCATCCAACTGGCACACATTTTTTTAAACAAAATATGTGGAAAAAAATTCACTATCTGCACCCATAAGGTGGAAGTGCAGAATACTCCATTAATCCCACTAGGTTGACCAAAACATTAAGAAGTATGAAGGTGTGAAAATCTTTTCAACAAATCTAGCCTCCTATTGCTTTCTCCCTAGGTAGAACTACATATAGCATTTGGCTGGAAGAGCAATAAAGCTTTTTCTTTGCTTCCTAGAAATAAAGACCATGAGATTGGGTACCAAGGCTTATAATGCAGAAAAGTTTAAAGGGGAGCTTCTTATTTCTTCACTCTTCCCTCAAAATCAAAGACCATCCCCTTCCCAGATGTTTAATACCTGTATTTGTACCAATTTCCATAGGAAACTTATCATGTACACATTAACCACCTAAATGAAGCTGTGAAGCAACAAAAAGCCATATGTTTTAAACAGACAAGGAGACATTATTCATAAAGCCATGTTTAGCAGCATTCCAAGAGAAACCTTTTTCTTTAAACAAATGTGTTTTGTCTGCATTCAAATTAATCTTGTTAGATCTTCATCTTGCTTCACTGCTCTCACACTTGCCTCTCATGCTCGCAAAGAGTTAGGAAGAATTCATAAATTCATATCATATGACAGTCAGAAAAAGCAATATATGCAAAGTTCTGGGGACTCTTGACTTTCACAACAAATGCTTCTGCTGGCATTGTTCAGTCTGTATCACATGAAGTGTAAGAGGTTGCCTGACAGATACAGCACAGATTCCTTCTGTAAGTACTTATCTGTTGCTTTTTGGATGTTTTTCTAAGCTCTAATACCCTCTTTCAGCTCATAAATAAATTTTGTTCAGCTCTGTTCTTGCAAAAGGTCCACCACTGGAAACACAGAAATGGATACATCCTCTTTTGGGGAAGTAGATTCATTGCTAAGTGATGTGAGCAGCAGCACACAAAAGGAAACCCAGAATGATTGTAAATCCCTCAGCCAGCAGGAACAGCTTTTGCTTGCATACGGAAGGTGGGACTGAGCTGCTAACGAGGGCTGGCCAAAGTGATTTCTTGTGCAGGAATGCACAGAGGTGGAAGGGCATCACATGCAACTTTTTCTGGTGACCACTCGTGTGAAGTGATGGCCTGAAAGCCACTGGGGCAGCCTTGCTGCCATGGCACCCTACAAGCATCTGGGAGCACAGTGCCAGACCATTCCGAGATGACATCAAAACAATGGCAATGGGGAACCATCTCCTCATCACTCCTCACCCAAACTTCATCACTGCTTCTGAAGAACTTCTGTACCCCACAGGAGAGCCCCAGCAACTGGCACAGCAATATTCATTTTATCTCTGTCCTCTGGCAGACCTGAGCAATCTCTCCAGACAAGAAGTCCAACAAAAATCAGATTCCCACTTGACAAAAAAAACCCACCCAATAAACTTCCCTAGAAGAGGAACTGCTCTATGAGGCAATTCCTCTCCAGTTACATGAGGAAGGAGTGGAATAGAGCCACCTTTTCCTAAGACAACAAATATATTTCTAGTAATTTCCCAGTTCTGCCCCACCACTTTGAGGAGACCAACATATTATCACTACTGGTATCTCTAAAGGGTTATTGTTTCTGCTCACAAACACTTCATGGAAAACTGGAAGCCAGATGTGCCCTTTTCTGTCTTCTGAGTCTCCCACCTGAGGATGGAATGGGGGAGTTCCCATGTTCCCAATCAAAGGGAACGGGGTCCTGCTTAGCCAGGTAAATCTGTGTGAAGAGGAAGAGGAGGGAAAGGAGAAGCTACTTGAGGGCCAAGGCAGATTCAGCTTCATGCTGACTTACAAATTCTTCTAAGCTATGCGTGACACACTGCAACCCCTGCACCAGGAAAGAGTTAGGGTGAAAAGGGGATGTACACACCTACTGTCGGGCACTAGCAGGTTCCCAGCAAAGCCTGGAACCACAAGGAGGAGAGCCCAGACCAGGCTAGCTACTGAAAGCACCTCTGGCTGTGGTGGCTGCCCCTCTGCTCCTTCACAGCTTGCCTGGCCTGTGCTGCAGGTGTTACCTGGCTCTCTCTCCAGCCTGCCTGTCATCCACATTGTGCCTGGGTACCAGAATCTGGCCCCACAGCGTTTAGAGGTGTTATTGAGAAACAGTGAAGCCAAGAACCTTCCACTACTGTTAACAGTCTAGCCAGAAGGATAGTATAAGGCCCTTCCAGATGTGCCTTTCAGATTTATTTCTGTCCAAAATGGGTTAGTGCTCAGATGGCTCTTTCACTATGCACAATTTGCCTCCTTGCCCAAGACTAGAAACCATATTCTCAGCTACTACACTTGGTCATAGGTTGACTGATGTCAGTAGAGGCCAGCCAGCTCCCTCACTCCTTGGGAAGAACTGGCAAAGCCCTCTGCCACCACAGAGCTGCATCACAGAAAAGTCTGGGGAACAAGTACTTCTCCACTTGAGGGAAGCATCCTGCAACTGCATCATGCTAAAGAGTTGCCTGCATTACTTCTTTTTAGTATCTTGACCTCTTTCAGTCTTTGTGTGAGGTTAAAGGTTTTCTGACATTGCTATTGCATAGCTTCATGATAATATTAATCCCTGTTATGATAATATTGATCTCTGTTAGTGATTTGATTAACAGATTCTTTTCCTTTTAAACAAACCTTTCACACCAAAATCCACTCTTAGACTCCAGCGCAAAGGGAGTGTCTGGCTGTGGACAGCAGGCCTGGTATTTTGTGTGTATCAAAGCCACTAGGACATTGGATATTGTGTTTGTTTCTGACTATAAAAACTTGAAAAGGTGCCTTAATTTTAAAAACTCTTCCTCCCTGTCTTTGCAGTCACTCCTGAGGCTACAAACTGATGCCATCCACGCTTCCACTGTTGCTACCAGCCACAATCAATGCAACTTAAAATTTAGCTGTAAAAGATTCCCATGGTGAACCAGTTTGTCAGTCAGGTTTCCTTAAAGGGCAAAAATCTTTCCCCTTTTCCAGGGAAGAAAGGCAGCATCCACTCAGTCTTTGATTTCAGGCACTTTCAAGCAAAACTCTCAGCTTTGCTTCAAACTAATACTGTGCTAAAGCTAACCTGAGCTACACAGCACTCTTGCACTCCTGACTGCCCCGAGCTTTTACACTGTCATTCATCAATGAAGCAATTACAGCCAAGTTAATAACCACTTAGCAAAAAACCCAAAGGAGCGTTAATTAAAACAAAATGACACCGAGGCTTGTTCTTCTCCACCGACCATTGCACGACTGGCAAAGCCATAAAAAAAAGAGGAATGTCAAAACAGTCGGAAAACAAATCGGCAAGAAAAAATTGCCCCTGTTGTTATGTCAAATCCACACATCCAATGGAGGACAAAAAAAATAAAAGCAGGTAGTGATAGGGAGGGGAGGCCAGAATGGAAACTCAGTCACCAAATGCAATCCCAATCAGTGGGTTTTAAGGGAAGAGCCCTAGTTCGGGTGTGCAAAAGCAGAGTGCTGCCACCCGCCAGAGGACACAAGGGCATTTGCTCCGCACGGGAGCCGCCACTGCCAGTGCCCCTGTGTAGCCACCCCCAGCTCTCGTCGCCATGCCCCGACCCCCCGCTGCCTGACAGCCCCCAACTCCCGCAAACCGGCACGGAGGTGGTGTGGGGAATTGGGATGGGTGTTGATGTGAGCCTGACCGTCCAGCGCCAGCATGGATGGGAAGTCCTTGCAGTTGGAGATGCCAGTGGAGTCGGTCACGCAGGTCTTCCAGAGGTTGGCCCAGAAGGTGGCAGTGGTGATGACCGTGCCGTCGATGGTGGACACCTTCCAGTAGTCGGTGGGCAGCGTGGATGAGATCAGCACCCATCCCGAAATGGTCAGCAGGAAGGCGATGATCTCCGCCGACGTGCTCGCCATGGTCCCGGCAGCAGGCAGGCGGCGGGCAGGCAGCGGACGGGCAGCGGGCAGCGGACGGGCAGCGGACGGGCAGCGGGCAGTCAAGCGGCGCGGAGCCGCGGCGGCGGCGTTGGCAGCCCGGGAGCGGCGGAGTCCCGTCGGCGGGCGGGGCGAGGCGGGAGCAGCGGCGGCGGCCGCCCCGGGCCGCGCAGCCCAATCAGCAGAGGGAGCTCCCGGCACCCTCGGCACCGTCTCCGCCCCGCGGCACCTCCCCGGGGTCCGCCCGGCTGCTCGGTGGCTTGGGACGCGATGCACCTGGGGGGGAACCCCGGACCTTGCGGCGAGGAAGCGGCGCTTTCGCCGCACTGGCCATGAAAACCAGACCCGAAAAGAAGCAAACGGCGGCGCGACCTGCAATTAGACTTTAGTTTCTTCTTGTCCTGCCGGTGAGCGTTGCAGGGCAAGGAAGAGGGTGGCAGCAGAGTTTTCTCAGTAGTTTCAGGTTTGCATCTGGTTCTGCAGACGCTCCCCTGCCTTGCCAAGGGATTAGTTTGGAGCAAGGGCGGTAGAACACAGGTGTTGCCAACCCTATTGAGCGCTTCGTATTCACATGGAGAAGCTATTGAAATACAATGAGAGGGTTTTTTTTTAGCCCTCTGAATTTCAGTTGGTCTTCTGTTGTTATCCATACACAGATGGTACCGCTTTTAATAGCTGGTTTTGCAACCTGAGGTGATGAACTTGGGATTTTCTTCCACAGTCTTAATGCATTGACATTCAAGCCTGCAGCTCACAGGGACTGCGGCTTCTCCTCTTGTTCAAAGTTGTTTACTTTCCACATCAGTAGTGTATTTGCCGTTGATGTGGAAAGTACACTGCCAGTCTTTACTTTCCTCCTATTTATTTCAAAACTATTGTTACATTTTCTAAACCTTTTTGCCAGATGGGCAATCGCTGGAGGATAAGAAGCTACATTTGCATCATTATTCTTACAAATACTCTTTGGTTTTGCCATGTGGACACAACCCCGGATGTAAACACCTCACAGACATGTAGAAAAAAAAAGGAATAAGCCCAGTTGGAATTAGGTGTACCCTTGGATGTGTGTCAGAGCTCAATGGGAACAGACTGTTTGTTGATCTGTTAATGCTCCAGCAGGCTAAAATAGGGTCTGCAGCTATGTTTACTGATGTGGTGGCTCTCTGCCTGCTCTCTGCAGCCTTGGTGCCCTCTGGCTTGCAGGTGACACACAGAGGTGCTGGCAGGGAAGAGGGAGAGGGCAAACCAGGCCGTAGGCTTGTCTGAGCTTTGGGCATGGAGTATGCTACAGCTCCTCTTCAACTTCTGTGCCAAGATATCCTGCCCTCTCCTCTCCTCTGGATAAGCCACATTCTGCTATGGTATCAGACTTTAGCTGCAATGTGCAGTGTGGATCTGTGTCTCTCTGACAGGCACCTACCTACTGCTAGGGATTTCAGAAGGAGCCCATGAAGGTGGCTTGGGACAGATGAAGTTAATTCCACTTCACACCCACTCTGCCTGTCAGCAAGGACCCTGCAAGCAGGGCTAATTTATACATTCAATCCCTTGTAAATGCCATTTTATCCAGAATGGCACCAAGTTGTCTCAGCACACCATCTTTCTCATCTAAAATCAAAGCAAGGTGTTGAGCTTCTGATCTCATCTGTGGCGGTGTAAACCCAAAATGGTATTATGCACAGCTAAATATTCACTCCAAGTCAAAGGGTAAGGGAAGTTGCAAGAGATGCTATTGACCTGAAGCATTTTCTTTGTGTTTGCTGGGATCTGCAGGGATTAGAAGTTGGAAAACATGAATCTGTGAGGCTGTGCTGTTTCTCTCCTTATTACACTTTCAGCATCTCTCTCTTGTACAACCTCAGCTCCCTCACTTGTGAGCTTAACTCACATGTCTTTCAGCTTCCAGCTTTCCAGAAAACAATGGCTCTTTTTCTTCCCATTGCTGTGATAGGAACTTAATATCCATATGAAGACATGCCTATAACTTCCTGCAACCTTGGTCTTCATGACACAATAGCTTTGGCTTTGGTTTTGCTTGCTTGGCTTTCTTAGCTATTTTTAAATTGTGTAGTAGAGTGAAAGTCTTGGACTTTCTTTGTTTTTTGTTCCTGTGTTTTGGGACAAGCTATGACTCAGGATTTCAATTTTATTTATTTTTTTTAAGTTTCTCAGACCACTGTGTGACCGATTCCTGTTCTTTTCTGTACATAAATTTATCAGATTATTGCATTAACACAGTTTCAAGCTGGGTCATTTGAATGAGTTTTTCCTCATACTGGGGAAAAAAAAAGATGCTCACAGCTTTTTCTAAGAAAACCAACCTGTGTGGTTCATTTTTTGTGTCAAGTCTCATTGACTCTTGGGCATAAAAATGGCATTGGAGGGGGGATTATCAGTAAGCATTTAGATAGACTATTACAGTTGGAAGGGAACCATAACAGTCATCTAGTCCAGCTGCCTGACCAATTAAGAGCTGACCAAGAGTTAAAGCATGTTATTAAGGGTATTGACTCAATGCCTCTTAAACACTGACAGCTCTGGGACATCAACCACCTCTCTAGGAAGTCTGTCCCAGGGTTTACCACTATTTCAGTACAGAAATGCTTCCTAATGTCCAGTCTGAACCTTCCCTGGTGCAGCTTTGAACTGTTCCCATGAGTCTTATCACTGCACCCCAGAGAGAAGACACCAGCCCCTCCCTCTCCAATTCCCCTCCTCGGGAAGCTGCAGAGAGCACTGAGGTCACCCCTCAACCTCCTTGTCTCTGAGGTAGACAGGCCTTCTGAAATTGTAGAGCCCAGAACTGCACACAGTTCTCAAGGTGAGGCTGCAGCAGTGCTGAATCCTGTGGGATAATATCCTGTTTTAACCAGCTGGTTGTACTGTTTGATGCATGCCAGGGTGTGGTTTGCCCTCTTGACTTCCAGGGCACACAGCTGACTCATACTGAGCTTCTTGTTGATCAGCACCTCTGGATCCCTTTCTGCAGGGCTGTTTTCCAAGCACTCCTCTACCAGTTTATACTTGTGCCTGGCATTACTCCATCCTAGGTGCAGAATCTGGCCTTGTTATATTTTATGCCATTGATGACCACCCAATGCTCCAATCTATCTAGATTCCATTGCAAGGCCTCTTGTCCCTCAAGAGTCTCAACAGCACCTCTTAGTTTGGTATCATCATCAAACTTGCTAGTGGTGTGTTCAGACTACAAGACTACATCCACCTTCTTCCCTCATCCACCAGACAGGTGACCTTATCAGAAGGATATCAAATCAGTTAAACAGGACTTTCTCTTTGTGAGCCCATGTTGACTGTGGCTGATGACTGCATTGTTCTTTAAATGCCTTTCAACAGAAGGCAGCATAATCTTCTTCCAGGAACTGAGGTTAGACTAACAGGTCTGTAGTTCCCTGGGTCTTCCTTCACGCCCTTCTTGTCAGTTGGAATAACATTGGCTAGTTTCCAGTCAGCAGTCAGTCCTCCCCAGTGGCCCAAGATTTCTGAACTATATAGATTACAAATCAGAATGGAATACTATTTGCTGGTTGGATGTTTACAATGTACAAAAATTTATTGTATAACTATATACAGAAAATCCTTCAGAAATGGTTTTGCTTTTACGTCTCAAGTAGAGGATATTATTTTAGCTCTTGCAGGATCAAAATCACAAGCAATTGTTATTGCCTCATAAGTTAAACACCGGATGACAACAGCATTTGTTCTGCAGCCAGGATAAGCAGGCTAGGGTCGTCATGCCTTTGTCCCAGAGTAATTTTTCTTGTAATTTTACCATGCATAGGTTGGGCAACTTGAAACTCTTTCCTGGCTCTGCCATGTTATGATTTCCAGGGTGCCTAGAGTACTTGTGCAAAAATAAAAGCCAAAGCAATCAACTTTATTTCTTTAAGGCTGAAGGACGGCTTCCTTGTTGTGAGGATTTCCCTGATAATTTGAATATTGGAAGGTAAGGCAGACATGTGGGGAATATCCACAGGCCTGGAAGAACGTCATCACCTGGGCAAGGTCAGGTTTGCTGCCAGTGACAGATCTGAGGAATACACTTTGAACTGGCCTGGGCATTAGAGGAGATGAAGACACCTGTAAAAGGAGGAGTCTTGCACACTGCTCTAGGTTGTGCATAACAAAAGATGCAGCTTAAAAAATGAGCAACTAGATCCTTTTCTCCAAAGGATAGTAGACAAAGGAATGTTTCTGTGTCACTCAAAAACAAAAAAATCCATCAGAGTGGGAACATCAGTTAATAATCACCAGTCCTTGCTGGGGTTGCCATTGTTGTTTTTCTTAAGCTATCAGAAATGGAAAGAAATTTAATTACTGCACATCCTTTGTAAACTGCCAGGACTGGAATGATTTTAAGCTATGCAGTTCATATATTATGTAACAAAAAGTAAAAATTTAATAGGAAGTGACAACCTAAAGCATTTTAAAGGAGAGAAAAATTGCATTCCACAAGCCAATAAACTTTCTCCTCTGTCATTCTGTGCAGCACATTCAGACATTACAGACTTTGTTTCTTGACACCAAGATGAATGAGGTCTTTCTTTTTTTTTTTTTTTTTTTTTGTCTTGGCTTAATTTTGTTGAAAAAAGCCCATGTTGTTCTCTGAAAGTTTGTAATACAATGCTTTTAAAAATAGATATAACCTGTTTAACAAACTGAGCAGGAAATGTGAAGAAGTGCATCTCCTGCTTTACTGGAGGTGCATTCCACCTGGCCAACAGCACAGGTGCAGCTCTTGGCATTCAGCAGAAATTAAGTTTTGCTAAACCCGGGTAGGTCACAGTGGAAAGGAGGGAAGTTTTTAGAATTGTATTTTGACCTTATGTAATGTGATTTAGAAAGTGTTTGCAAAATGAAAGCATGCTGTATCTAATGGAATTTAAAAGGATTTCACTGAGGTGGGAGGCAGATAAGCAAATGTGTTTCCAGAGCAGCTGCTGTTCAGAAGCTATCCTTGCAGTGAGCCAGAAAGATGAAGAGGTTAAGTCCTGACTGGTGGCTGAGCTGCAGGCCAGGGTTGAGAACTTCATGTTCCCAGAGTGTGATTGTTTTCCCACTGAGGGCATCCTCTGCCCTCATGTGCCACAGCTCCTTGCTGACATTTCCTGAGCACTTGATAGATCTGGGCATGAGAAATCTGTCATCTGTTACAGGCACCAGGATAGCTGAATCAAAAGAAGCATGGCCAGCAGATTGAGAGAAGTGATTCTGCCATTCTTCTCTGCTCTGGTGAGACCTCACCTTAAGTACTTGGTGAATGTCTTCTTGCCTACTCCAGCTCTGGAGCTCTCAATAGAAAAATGACATGGACTTGATGGAGTGGTTCCAGAGCAGGTCCACAGAAAAGGTCAAAAGGGTTGGAACACCTCTCCTGTGGTGACAGACTAAGAGAGTTGGGGTTGTTCAGCCTGGAGAAATTCTTGGCCTGAATGCCAAGTTCAGCCTGGGGTTGTACAGTCTGAGGAGACCTTATAGTAACCTCTCCCTGATGGGGGACTACAAGAAAGCTGGGGAGGGAGTGTTTTCAAGGACTTGTGCTGTTAGGACAATGGGCAATGGTTTTAAATTAGAGAAGAGTAGATTTAGATTGGACATTAGAAAGAAGTTCTTTCTTGTGAGGGTGGTGGAACACTGGAACGGGTTGCCCAGGGAGGTGGTGGAGGCCCCATCCCTGGAGACATTCAAGGTCAGGCTCGATGGGGCTCTGAGCAACTTGATCTAGTGGAATATGTCTCTGCTCACTGCATGGGCTGTGGACTAGATGGCCTTTAAAGGTCCCTTCCAACCCAAACCATACTATGGTTCTTCTATGATTCTATAATCTCCCTCCCAAGGAGGTGGTCAAGACTCAACTAGACACATCCCTAAACAAAACCATCTGGTTAGTAGTGTTTTATGACTATCTGCAAGGAAGCTCTTCCTCATGTACTCTGGTTCCTCTCCTCATTTCCCACAGTGGCCTCTTATTTACTCTGAGAAGGGTTGTGCCTTGAAGAGGGTGTCGTGGTTTACCATCTCTGGCCCCACTGTTTATCAGGCACCAGCTGTCCCAGTCAGTGGCATAGAAAGATTTCATTTAACTGAGAACATGAAAACCACAACCTGGAGCAAAGCAGCTTCTGTGGTGTGACTTAATGTGAGACCAAACGGGCTGGGATCAAAAAAGGTCACCGTGACAAAGTGGAGTCAAAAGCTGACTTAGATCAACATGCTCAAGCAGCTCGGAAACAAAGGGAATAAGGAAATAATATGTGACTTTTTTTTTTTTTTTTTTTTTGAGCAATACAGGTTCAGAAAAAATTATAAACAGGTTGAAATTAATGTACATTTCATCCATCAGCAATACTGCTTCTTTTGATCCTACCGGCTTGATTGGATTTCTGATTTACTGTGTACTTGAAACAGAAGTGTGACATTTGACAGAAGTGTCTATTGCATGGAGGAGCTGCAGCAGTATATTCCCTAGGAGAAAATTTCATTTAGATGTTCATTATAGCTTTTTAATACAATTTAGCTACAAGCCAGGTGAAGAAGGGCAGAATTGCTTTTGAGAATTTAGCATTTAAAACTACATAAACTCTTATTCTGTGTCAGAAATGCATTTCAACCTTTAGAAAAGGAGAAATTCTTCAACAGTTTTGACTTAACTCCAGTTTGTAAGGATGCACGCAGTATTTCTGATTTCAGTGGTAAGGCTTTTGCATGGTTGTAAATATTGCACTACATTACTTTTTTTTTTTCTTCTTTTTTTTTTTTTTTTCAGGAAGCAAAGTTGAAAAGTGGGAGAAAACAGGACAATGAAGCAATCTCTTGACTTAGTGCCAGTTCTGGGAAAATTTAGTTTCTTTTTCTTTCCCTGTGTCTGGTATAGTTACCTGCTGCACTACATGTAGGCAGGAATCAGAAAACTTTCCAAGAGCAAATTCATAAATTTCAGAAGTCTCTGTTTGACAAGGTGATGGATTTTCATTTTAAATTGCTTGACAAACACTAACAAAACAAAACTGCCAGCAGATGCCAAACAGTAAGGTTGGAGATACCCCTGCTTATTATACTGACAACTCTTTGTTTTTCTACAGGATGGAGCACTACTGACAAAAAATGGCTTTTAGTGATGTCTGAGGATTAAGGGTTTAATTGGAAAGATGGCCTGGAGCATTTTTCATGTGGTATTCTGGGAAGTGTTAACTTTTCTATGTACATACAGGAAAAACCTGATTTGGTAAGAGAGAGTTAGGACATAACCTGGCATGCAAAAGCTACAGGTTTGCTGCAGCCATTGAAGAACCTGAGACAAATGTTAAAATTCAGCTGGAGGAAGTGTTTGTGTTATTGCTGGATATACTCTTAGTGCAAAATACCATACTTTAGCATGAAATGCAAAACATAATCATGCATGAAATTAATTTCCCAGTCAGAAATCCCACTGTTCCCCATCCAGTCACTTAAATACAGCACATCTCTGGCAGATGTGCAGATTTATGAGAGGAATTTTCTTTCCTCTGAAGGCATAGGCATCACCTTATAGATGCCTATGCATAGGCTGGGCAGTGTGGAGTGCATAAGAGCCTTGTGGAGCTGTGGTCCTATGCCAGCCATTGTCCTTGCCAGGCACTTTCTGGTGACACATCACATGCCCTGAGCTGTGAAAATATTGATTTTGGGATCACATGCCTGAATCAGATTCAGTTTTCCTCCCATCCTGAACAGGAGTAAACCTCAGGTTGGGATCCTTTTCAAGCTGACATAATGCCCTGGAGGTTGCTCCAAGCTTTTTGCTGCCTATACTTTGCAGGAGGTTTAACCCACCTCTGCTGCAACTGTTTTCCAGCTCTGGCAACACGAGCCTCAGCACCAGACACCTCTGCAGGCTGAGGTTTGCTTAAGCATGAGCCAAGGTGCAAGTCCCTCTCACCTGCCTGTGAGCAGTCTCTTGAAGAGATGAGTAGTGGCTGTTTCAAGCCACTGCTTCTGGGGAGACACTTGCCAAAGGTCACCAGCCTTAGGCAGGTTTTATGCCCCAGCTCAACACAGGTTGACCAGAGAAATTGAAGATATTATGGACTTTGAGAAATGAGTTTAAAGTATAGAAAGGAAAATCCACAATTAAAACAAAGGGAAATGGCAAACTTTCTCCATGTTCAAGGAAGGTTTTCTCTCACATTTTTTATCAAGCATCACTCCTGGAGTGCTGACCAAGCAGCCTCCACTCACCCACTCCACCAGCCCAATTTTATCCTGGGCTCTTCCAGGCCTCCCACCTAACTGTACACCTTGGCTGCCTGTTCTCATCCTAACAAGTTGCATCATGAGTTGCTCAGCAAATGGGGCAGCCTCAAGTTTTGAGACCTCCTTCCTCTGTTCTTCTCATGCCTCCAACAGTGGCTTCCACAGGTGAACATCTCATGTTGGCAGAAACTGCCTCCTTGCCCAGTGAGAAACACTGGTGTGTTTCCTGTCTTTTGACAAAGAGCAGTGGCATCCTTGGACACACACCTAGCAGCTGACAGGCTCTTTGCCCAACTGATTTCAGTGATTAACCTGCTACCTCTGTCTGTCAGCTTAGGGTTTCTACTCCACGTCAGAAAGACAGGAAAGTTAAAGATTTCCTTGAACTCTCTGGAGCTGGAACTCCAGGGGTGGGCATCCATCTAGATACTCAGCCAGGTATCTACCACGTGGTCAGTGCAATATGAACAGCTGCAAATAAAGCTCATTACAGCTCGTGTTGCAGACTTTGCTCTCCACACAAGCCTTGGAGAAGCCAAGGGGACATGTGGGACTGTAAGAGGTCACTCTGCTGTTTGTGCTGCCCCTGAACTCAACCCCTCTTCTGCAAGACACATCACAGCATGCCAGTGTCTGTTGGCTTGTGAAGAGAGTCCCTGCCAAGTTTTTCAGGCATGGAGTAGGTAATTTTCTTCTTGTTTTTTGAAGTGTTGTGGTTAATTTCTAATGAGAAGTGCCTTTGAACAACTGAACTTTAAACTTAGTAGAGGAAGCTGTCCCATGAGTCCATCAAAGCCTGTAGCTGTGCTTAGGTGAACAATTCATGCCACATACTCATCATGCTGAGTATTATCCCTAGTTCTTTATTTGGCTCATGCATCACTGAATATATTAGTATACCCGAGTAAATAAAGTAAAGCCATTAGACTAGGATGCACATCCCTGAGACCAGTATTTGCTCTGCAGATTATGAAATTTACCAATACCAATGATTAATCTTTCACAAAGAAAAGCTCTCAAAACATGGAAGAAAGCAAACAAACTCAATCATATACATATATTTGTATATATTGAAAGAATGGGATACAAAGACTTTTTTATATCCCTGTATATAAAGAAAAGGAAAGAGAGATAAGACTCTTATAAAAACTGCTATGTCCTTGATACATGAGAAAAATTATTAGCCAGAAACCCCACTAACTACTTTTTCATCTCTTAACAGAATGAAATGTGTGCATGGCTCATTAGGTGAGCATGACCACTAGAAACTGATGAAACCAAGTCATAAAATAGTAAGAGAGATAGAAAGATGTAGGATAAGTAGAGGAGACTAGAGTAACACCCCTCTCCTCCTTTGCAG